>JAWQUT010000313.1:426780-443590 GCA_033807755.1 Ellobium chinense
AAAAAAAAAAAAAATTCTCACTATCCCATCGTACCCCGCAAAACCACACCCAGACGCAGCCTCGTTTCTTGCCTTTATTTCTTCAAATCAGACAAATTGTGGGGACAACTTTATTTACGGGTAGGTTGATGGCACAATGTACAAAATGATGTCCGTGTTGTGAGTGGAGGATCTGGGAAGAGAGAGGAGGAGAATAAGAGCAGGCAGTGTTCAGCACTTTCCTTCCTTCCTTCTCTGGACAGTGGCTCTTCTGTTTCACTGTCATCCATAGACTACATCTCTCTCTCTCTCTGTCTCTCTCTCTCTGTCTCTCTCTCTCTCTCTCTCTTTCTCTGGACCAGGCAGCCAAAGTCATGGCATCATCAAGTAAAAAATCACCACCACCAACACCACCCCTCCACCAAAACTATCGGCCTCACCATTTATCATTACAGTACGCGCATAATACGCCTGATTGTAATCCAGATAATCGCACTTTCCACGTAATCACATCATTTTACACATAATAACTAAAAGCCAAAGATATTCGCAACTCTTTTAAAACGTGATTTTTCCCATACTTCCCATGAGCTGCGATTTGAGAGGAGCTGACTGTATTTCCAACATCAACAACAACAACAACAACAACAACAACAACAACAACAGCAGCAGCAGCAGCAGCAGCAGCAGCAGCAGCAGCAGCAGCAGGAAGACCACCATCCACTACCACCATCACTGGTCTTATATGCTCCGACGCCTCGCCCGTCTTCATCGATACCATTATCGCCATTATCAGTCACCACAATCGCCCACGCCCGCCGGCTCAGCTATTTGTTACTACTGCCAGACGCGCTGCTAGGGGCGGTTAGTACTACTAGGCGAGGCGGAGGACGACGGGTAATTTCCCCTGATGGGAATGTTGTGACTCCTGCGACTCCTGCCCCAGTGACCGGCTGCCGGCTAAACACGGCCGGCCCGCCCGGCAGCGGTTATCATCACACCGCTGGGAGGTCTAATAAAGCCGGAAAAATAGCGGTTCTCATCATATTCAATCCCAGGGGATGGGATTTTCTGAGAAAAACTATACAAAGGTCTTAATTAGGTGATTCCGAAAGTTACGTGGGGTGTGGCTTTACCACTAATCTACATTATAAAACAACATCTCAAAAAATTCACATATTCCAATTTTGCGTCCATTTATTGCAAGAACCCAAACACTTGCTCAGCATCTTTATATGAAATTTGCCTGATAATCACGAATTTCTGAGCGGGTCCCTTGTAGTTCAAGTTCTTGAAGTTCGACTGTTCATGTATTTTCTTTCCAAATACCCAGGAGATATTTACCCCAGTGACATTTTCATGATATTCCAAGAATTACAATCAAACACTAAGTGATAATGTTAACAATTTCATTGAGAATCCGACTCAAGATTGGCGGGTTGATTAGAACATGCAAAAGCAACTCTCGAGATATAGTCAACTCTCCCAGATCATCCAAAACCCACAACTGCTTG
Organism: Ellobium chinense; assembly: GCA_033807755.1. Lineage (NCBI taxonomy): Eukaryota > Metazoa > Mollusca > Gastropoda > Ellobiida > Ellobiidae > Ellobium > Ellobium chinense. The sequence goes on from JAWQUT010000313.1 coordinate 428,274, forward strand.
TATATCTTGTATATTATTTCTTCTGACTTTAAGAGCAGTATGAATCCTATTTGGACAATCGTTCTTTATTTTTAGCCAAAACTGTAGTAAAAGAATGAAATGAACAGAATGCAACATCAAAGCAATAACATCCTCATCCGCAAAAGTTCCTTTTCAGTAGTCAAACTTCAGCAATAGAAATAAGGTTTATCTGAGTTTATCTTTACCCCCCTCGGTCCGACTCGGCTCCTACACACAAAAAAATCGGCCCAGACACCTTGCTCTTTGGGAGTGGTAAGCAGTGTGATTTACTTGATGGAAATTTGTCTCGTGACCTATGAAGCCGTTTTCCCACACAATGTCGTATAACTGCGAGGATATTCAGTGCGTAATACGACATTCTCTCGTAACATCATTCTACATGTATAAGGAAAGTAATACAAGATGAACGATCCTTCGAGCGGAAGTCTTAGTGGTCTGAGTTCACAGCTGATATCTGCAAAATCTTACACTCTCCCTCGTTTTTGAGTTACAATCACGAAGAAATGTTTTCGCTTAATCCTGATAAAGGGGTACAGATCACTTGCGCTCTGATTGAGACATCCAATTTGTAAAGGGAAAAGAAACAAAGCAATGGAAAAAAACAAAGATACAGACGATCAAAAAAAAAAAAACCGTGTTTAAGTAAGTAACATTTCTTTTTCCTTTAAATCGTAGCTGCCTGAACTATTGTTCTCCAATTCACCGTGACTTAAACCTTTCCCTATCCAATTTTAGTTGTCCAAACATTGACAAATACTTCATCACTTACAGTCAAACTGATCTGCACCGTATGAACTTGCAAGTGTGTTTGTTATTTTTTTATGATTATCTTTCATTGAGCCTGTTTAAAAGCCAGTACATGTTTTATATCAACCAGTCCAATGGCCGAAACACTTCATGGATGGGGTTTCTTCCTCTGAAGATCTTCTGTCGTTTCGCTCTCCGAGTTAGAGTGTTTTCCGAACTACAAATCTATCTAGCAAACATGCAGTATTGTCAATCTTAGTACGAATGATCCTGTGGAAAAACAGATTTTTACCAAATATTTGAGGTGTGAGACGACATATCACCCCATCGCCTGAATATTCAAATCTCAGTCATAATGATGATGAGGACGAAAGCAATCGAAACAAGATGTTTTCTCGCGTAGACTCTGATAAATAATGTGTAAGGAGGAGGGGAGATGAGAAAAAATGAATTGTTAGTTCCCAAACCAGACAGACGGTTTACTGTCAGTGGGCGGTATGAGGCATGACTTAGTCGGTGGAGAAATGTGTCTACTGACCTATAAATGGTAAGCACTTTTGGTTGCTGGCAAGAGAAATTTCCGGGATAGTTTTGAAAGGACCAGATCAAAGTGTGAGTACGGAAAAATGATAGAAATAAGGTTAGTTTGGTCAGTGTTTTGAAGAACAAAAATCAGTATGGCTCTTAACAACTATATGTACATACACTGAGGTGATTACAACAAGTCTAGTGTCTTCAGAGTTTCCAGATGTTTACAAAGTGGTGGTGATATTGGTTGAATGGCGTCCTCAAATAAGTTTCATTGTTGTCGCACCATACTAAAATGTTTGACATGATACGTTCTTTGGCTATTGTACTTCGTTTCCTGCATTCCTCGTTATCTTAATCTCGTTGTGTACACGTTTTTTAAATCCTCCTCGCATTCTTTCCTTTCTTCTCTACTGTCTTCATAATCGTATCAGTAGCTGCTAAAATCATGTTCTCCCTGGCTAGCTACGAGGTGATCAAACAACTCCATGAACTCTGAGACGATCACAGCATCCTGCGTGTGGATATTGTGCCAGAATATCTACATGAATTATGATTTCTTACTTCAAAGATAGGTGTTTAGATAAGTGCACGATTGACTGTAAGGATGGTCCAGATTCTATTTCTTGTCTCTGAACTAATATTTTACAAAGTAAAAAAGTCTCGCCTTGGAATGTTTGTACTGTATGTCCATTCTAACTCTCACCAAGACCATTACCAGCGTTTTGGTACCACCATACCGCCTTCCTCCTCCTCTTCCTCCTCCTCCACCTCCTCCTCCTCCTCCTCCTCATCCTTATAGTCATGAGCGGTAATGTGGGGCGATTCTCGTCCTCTCTCTCTGGCCATTACTGTAGGTCACGAGACAAATTCCTATCAGCGCCATCACAAGCACAGTGCGTTAGCCGGACAGTACTAAACTGTCTGGATTGGACATATCCTACTTTATACCCATACCCCTCCCACATCTTTTCTTGGCAATCATTCTTGATTTCTGATCTCCCCATTTTCGCAGCTGTCGTTTTAAGTGAGGTTGTTAGTGTTGATTTTGTTGCTCTTGTTCTTGTTATTATTGCTGCTGCTGCTGTTGTTGTTGTTGTTGTTGTTGTTGCTACTTCTTTTGTTGTCGTTGCTGTTGACTGTCAACATCGGCATAATATCTGATCTGTGTGGCAGCTAGGTCATCAGACAGATACTGTCTTAACTAAGATCACACCATATTGCTAACTGGCTACACAATAAAACGTCTGCCTCAGGGAGAAACAACTCCTGGTAATTGTCGGCCTTAACCCTTAAACACCAACTGTGCCTTATGCGGCACATGAGTTTGGTGTTTCCAAAACAAGTGATATGTAGACTTGAACTTGAAGAACCAGAGTACAATGGCACATATATATTACTACATAACAATAAATAGTCTATACAGATAGTATAAAAATTATGTCGAAAATATCTAAACCATTTCTTTACTCAAAACATCTAAAAGAACTGGCTGTGTTACTGTAGTAACACTACTACTCTTGAGACTTAGAGGGTTAATGTTCTTTTAGGGGCTGGGAAACTGATGCTCGATTCTCCTACAGTCTCACAGAATGGTTAGTATTTTAACACGATGTGACGCTTCCTTACCTTGTCCGTATCGACTTTCTCCTGACGGTCGATCAAAAGTGCAGCTGATTCATCGCAACCTATCAGGAGCATAAAAGAATTCTGAGTATAAAGACTTGCGATTATCCAGTTACCTTTACTTCGAAAATACTGTATTTTCTGACCCAGAAGTATGTTGCCAGTATGCAAATGTTCTGAGTAAGTAAAGGTTGCGATTAAAGGGATTGTGAATAAACGTGGCTGATATTACCTAGAGATAAGTAAAGGACAGTCTCGCGGCGCTGGTCTTGCCATTCTATATTTGGAATACGATTACTAGTGGCGGGCGGTATTGTTTCCAACCATCATTACTTTCGATACTAGGAATTTCCATTCACAGTATCAGACGTTTCGAAAGTACTGCAAAAAATATCGATATGCCTACGGGGAATTACTAAATAAACATTCGAAAAATAATGGATACTTTTGACACTTACAGCTTCAAGACAAAATAACGCGATACTTAAAAATGCAGGTATCGGTCGGCCCATCACTAGCGATCACAGTTCAGTATCAGCTTGCTGAAGTCTACGGTTATGCAATGCCATCTGTGCGGGTCTAGACGCTACCACACAAGGAAGTGAAATCCATCCTATCGCTCTTGTCATCTTTTGTTGCAAGGGATATTTAGGTCAGACAGACGGAAACAGAGATGAAAAGAACTAACATTTTTAAAAAAAAAAGAAGGGAGGAGGCGAGACAAAACGTGTTTCACTGTAAAGTGATTCGATTCGTCCACTGAAGTTAAAGTTGCACCATCCGATTGTTAGCGTTGGAAGGCGAGCCATGCTAGAAATGACCGGGCACACTGTCTTGAATCTAGATGAATAGCTTTCGTTTTTCAAATACTAGACGTCTTTTTCATCGATTACCTCTATTACAATAATCGGATGAACAGTGAACTAGTTATCTGCAAAGTTTTAGTCGGAAAATTCGAAATAAATACTCTCCGATGTCATGCGTTCGAATGAATTCAAATAAAGTGACATTACAAAACTGCCGATGAAATGTATTGGTAACTATATATCGTTCTGATTGAGAAAAACCTACACTAATCGATGATGTCCAAATGACGAGGTGTCGTAACTTGAAACAATAGCGTCTGTGTTTCCCTGGAGGATAACTGCTTCTTAAACAAAATTTTACTCGCAATAAGCCCTTTAAACATTATTTTATGAAGGAAACTTTTCTTCGCGGGAAAATTTTCCCGAGTGAATATCAACTCGTCAAATTCGCGAAAATTATACACATCCCTTCACCCACCCACCCACACACACACACACATAACACAACAACAACAACAACAACACTTATAATAATTAATAGTATTCGGATAAATCTGGTATCAGACGAGTCACTGTGACTTGGGAAACAGCTAGTTCAGCCACATTTACAAGGACGAAAAACTAGGAGGTCCCGTGTGCACGTTGCGCACGTTAAAAATCCCTTCGCAGTTTTAAAATCGTAAAAGAGTAGGCCTAGCGGCCGCTGTCCGGGCAAAATTGATAGGAAAATTCTACTAAAAGACTTTAACAGTAACCATGAGGGCGTAATATAGCCGTAATCGTGCTGACACGCCGTAAAACACAAACTCAATCAATCAATCAATCAATCAATCAGCCACATTTACACGTTATAATTTGAGACCGGTGTGGAGAATGGCAGAAGATAGACGAACAGCTGACACAAAGTGACAGGACACTGAACCCTGACATAGTCGATAATGATATCGTATCACCGAAATCGGTAGACGGACGGAGGTAATGTGATACATTACAAAGTTTAACCAAAGGCGATAGAAAAGTGCATAGGTGTATGAAGAGGGTAGGGCAGGGAAGAATGATTGCTGGAGCAACTGGATGAGGGGGGGTGGGGTGGGGAGAGGAGTACACATATTATCATAGTATTGATATATCACTTACTGAGGAAAGGTGGGTAGGGGAGGGGAGGGGAAGAGGGTGAAGGGGGGCTGCTGAAGCTGAAAGGGAGCGAAGAACGGCGTTACAAACTACCGGTGGATAAGGATTAAGAGGGGGGGGGTGTACTTTTCTCCATCTCCTTTGGGCGTTTCTGTGTGTGTGTGTGTGTGTGTGTGTGTGAGAGAGAGAGAGAGAGAGAGAGAGAGAGAGAGAGAGAGAGAGAGAGAGAGAGAAAGGAAGGGAAGAGGTCTACAAAATACAGTAATGTATAAGAGAGAGAAAGGAAGGGAAGAGGTCTACAAAATACAGTAATGTATAAGAGAGAGAGAGGAAGGGAAGAGGTCTACAAAATACAGTAATGTATAAGAGAGAGAGAGAGGAAGGGAAGAGGTCTACAAAATACAGTAATGTATAAGAGAGAGAGAAAGGAAGGGAAGAGGTCTACAAAATACAGTGATGTATAAGAGAGAGAGAGAGAGGAAGGGAAGAGGTCTACAAAATACAGTAATGTATGAGAGAGAGAGAGGAAGGGAAGAGGTCTACAAAATACAGTAATGTATAAGAGAGAGAGGAAGGGAAGAGGTCTACAAAATACAGTAATGTATAAGAGAGAGAGAGAAAGGGAAGAGGTCTACAAAATACAGTAATGTATAAGAGAGAGAGAGAGGAAGGGAAGAGGTCTACAAAATACAGTAATGTATAAGAGAGAGAACAAAATACAGTAATGTATAAGAGAGAGAGAGAGAGGAAAGGAAGGTGTCTACAAAATAAGGTATAAGGAAAAGAGTTTTAACGATTAATAAGTCGCGCCAACCTGATTGCGTCTTCTATCATCAGACAAACAAACAAACTTTGATAATCAAAAAGAGAAATGTATCACATCACAATGACACCCAGTATCAGACATAAATCAGAACCAAGACAGACAGAGACACAAGTACATAATATACTTGTATTTCACCAATCTGAGCTCCAAGTTTCAGTCACCTTGACCTTCGAAATGACTTGTCTTGGACGCTAATCTCAGACGAGATTTTTAGCCCCATCTGGCACGAGGGCCACGAGAGCAATAAATCAACTGTTGAACTCTGTGTGTTGTGGATTAGAGACTTTTGCGGTAACGGATGGTACATCAGCTAATAAGTATGAAGGGTTTCACGACACAACGCATTATATGCATTTATAGCAATGTTAAGATTTTCCGTATCTGTACTCCAGATGGCAAAGAAATATAAGCTGTGGTATCGGTGTGATGGATTATGGAATCTACCATGACGCGTGTGACATACGTCAGCCAATAAGATTTCTCCTATCTGTATTCCAAACTGCAAAGAATTCGTCGCCTTCCACACGAAAGGGCGTATCCCTGTTTTTCACGTTTTTAAGGAGAGCGATTTACGTCTGATTCGATCATAATAATGATAGTTAGCTTAAGCCCTCAGGAATTTTATGCTATATCTTCGTTACTATTTGAGCTAGGGATACGCCGTTTCGTGTGAACATAGTTCTGAGATAGCACCACGTACTGGTGGTGATAACTCAAAACCGTCAAAAATCGGGATACGCCCTTTCGTGTGGAAGGCGACGAATTGTAATCTTACACGGTGACTGTACAGTAAGAAAGTTACTGCAAACAACTCAAGTCTTGTTACCCATTCAGCAATTTTATATTCGCAGTAGAAAGTTACTGTCACGTTCTTACGAACATCCACTGAGTTCAGCAGTCGTCATAAAATTGCCTGAGATCTTTTAGTTTCTGAGTTTGCACTCTTAGATATGAAATATTTGTCCTTGTGATCAAAACCGACATAACAGTCGTAATGACAAGATATCAAAAGTTTGCATTATCGCCTAATTTATGGCATACGGCCCTTCACATCAGCACAGATGATAACATAAAAAATAACAAATATACATATAAACTATAAAAATAGTATCATTAGTATTATTATTACATTATGCGAATTAAAATAAAAAAGATGTGACGGGTGGAAGAAAGACGTCAAATAAAAAGTATGTCGTGTCATGACAACCATAGATCTATTTCAGCCAATTTCTCCGTCTGCCCTTGATCTTTTTTTAGAATTTAATATCCCAAGGATTTCACTTAATACTTCAGGGAACAAAAATCTACACAATACGTGCAGACAATGTCTTGAAGACATACTACTTAACAGACTCATAGACCTTTCTATAGACGGAACCAACTTGATTTCGCCGCAAGTGAGTGAGTGAGCGTTTGTCAATGCTGTAACCAAGAAAAGGAGGTAGGGAAAGGATTAAGATACGGCGAAATCGCTCACTCCACTACAGACAACACTCACTTCTGTTCAATCTCAAGCCGCCTAATCGCAGCTTCCAGGTAAACGAAACCTGTTTATATGTATTTTCTTTCTAGATGGCAGACTAGTGAATTGCGATTAAAAGGAACTCTGATATCCCAGTAACTCGGCTTAATGTGCAGACTACAGCTTAGTTTCTGATCTGCACCATGCTATAACAGAAACGTTGCCATTAAGTGGTGTCGATTATATTTATAGTTTCAAATAATCTGGCGCTTCTCAGCAAATTTTAGAATATGTTCCTTCTCGGTCTTTTATAGAGGTCATCAATGGTAATATCGATACTTTGAACTACTTCTATGCACTTTTGATTTGTTACTGCCAGATGTGTGGTTCTTGCATTTTAAGAGAGAGTGAATGTGACTGGATAGCGAACTCTCTCTGCCTTATGTCAAGTATTAGCCACTAGGTAGGTAGTCATACATGTAGAAAAGAGACTGAGAACGTCGTAAAGAACGTAAAGTTCACAAGAATGACCCGCGAGTTTGTCACTGAATCGGGCTTGGGTATTCAAATAACCGGTATCGATACCTGAATATCACTTCGCGGCGTTTGGGGACCGGAAATGGCCCACCAGCCATAATTCATCCTTCTGTCCGACTGTCTGTCTGTCTGTCTGTGGTATTATACTCTAGTCCCACTGACTATTACCAGGCTGCCCCCCAGCTCCCCACCCCCAGCCCAAGTCTAAATATTGATGTTGATGAGGTAAAGAGTGGACCACTAAGCAAAGTAGATTTGTTGGGTGACTGAACCGAGCCGTAGATTTCGATTACTTTTTTTCTTCCTCCCGTTTCTCTGTCTGCGCTAGGAATCGTTTATGGGTAGATGTAAGAATCTCATTCTGTTTTTGTTTCTTTTCTGTGTTCTGTGATCTCTCTCTCTCTCTCTCTCTCTCCTTCTCTCTCGCTTCCCCACGCTCCACCCTCTCCCCACTCCACTCACACATGACACTAATAGGGCAATCTTCCTCAAAATCTGCTCAGACGATACCCATGTTATTTGCAGCATAATTTTTATCCTATAAATATAATAAACCGTAACGCCTAGAAAGTCAGAAATTTGATATAAAGCATTCAGATCTACATTTAGGCTCGTTACAGACAATGTGAATCTTTGATTTTCCGCGAATTCAGTTTCAATTTTCTTTTTCAATTCCAATTCAATGTCCTGAATCCAGGTTACAGAATATTCACATATGGACAAACAAAGTTATCAAAATACATGGCAAGAAAATGAGAACAGAAACTAGAAACTACCTTTATGTAGACTACCTATATGGCCCTGTTTATCAGACAGAACTCTGGCTCAGTATTTAGAATTTCTACACATGATATAAGCAAACCTTTTCGGCACTATCTCCCATGTAAAATTGATTAAACAGGGTTTAACGCTGACGTGGGTAAGTTCTAACCATTTTTCCCCCAAATACCATCCAATAATAGATTACTCTCAGTTATTCTGCACAAACGGACATCGAAACTCACAGTTCCAGTAATCATTACTCACACTCTCTACATTCTCCATTGCCAGATGAATATCACTCGCTATGATGATCATTTACATTGGCTTTTATTGGGAAGATGTTATTGTTACTTTCGGAAGAAAGACTTGAAGACAAAGTCACACTACTAATTACACTTACATTCTGCTCAAACCGGAAATGAGTTTTGTTGAAATTGACGAATTAAGAATGGCCCATACACTGGCCATCCACCTATCACTCTGATTATTGCCATCCCCAATCCCATACAGTCAAACACACACATACATACATACATACATACACCGCATCGACCACACAATTCATCATCCTTTGTCGAAAATCTACTGCGAGGGTGGATACCAAAGGAGGCGAAAAGACGAAAAAAAAGGAATCAAAAGGAACAAAAACAAAAAACAAAAAAATGGTCTGAGAAACCAATAGTACTGGATCATAAGGTAGGCCCAAGAACGTCAATGATCTATCAATTACTGTCGCTTTGCGTTAGCTCGTACGGCAATCGGCTGGGGGCTAGACCGTCTTTCCCAACAGCTGAGATCCGCTAGCTCCATCTGAACGCGAGTCTCAAAAGCTGGGACTCGCCGCTTTCCAGAAAAATGACTGAGTCTAATGATCTAGTAGTTAGTTGACACAGACTAATGATATTATTATTGGTAACACCGGAAGTTACGTAGGTCTGGGCAATCCATATTAAGTAACACCATGCAGCAGCCAACTCTTTGTCTCCAGCGAGTACAAATTAGTATGTATGTTAGTTAATATGACGAAAATATGTTATTACCTCAGTTTATAATATGTCAGTTAGGCGTAATTCTTCAAGGTGTGCATGGATCACTTTCAAGAGTCGTGAATGGATTATGCGCAATGTTAGGGAAGAGACAGCGTCCAAATATGTTTGAGAGCTTGCGCATTATCGATGCTATCTCTTACTATGGTAAGAATTACATTAGTGCATCAGTGCCGAATGCACCCTAACTACCGTTCAACATGCAGAGTTAGTGTAATTCTTACGATGGTAAAAGGCATCATGATAGGAGACCCCTCTCGTTAATGCGTAAGCTCTCAAATTTTGAGGATTCTTCCAAAAGTGCTTTCTCTTACTTATTTAACCTTGACCGTGGCAGAAACATTTTAGAAGAGTCCAACGATTACAACAAATGGATACAGAATTTGAATTTTAGATGAGCGGATCAGAAATGATTTAGATAATCATTTAAGTTCCTACAGTGAATTCATGGTGGAAATTATGGAGCAAGGGATCGCAGCTCTCCAACATAAAGCGAGATATTCAAGATCGTAAATGTGCTGTTTGGCTGGCCCCCTAAGGCTGACGTCAGAGGCGGCAGAGAGGTCGTAGTTCTTCAAACGTCTGTATCTTCCTACGACTGACTTGCTCTTTTGATCTACGTATTTTCTTCCTATTTACGCCTTTGTCAATTAATCTTCAAACTGACGAGTCCCTATTCCTGACTTTCGTGCCATTCGACCCAAGGCCTCCACAAATCTTCAGTCTAGTCTGACCCTAGGTGGCCGCGGTGCCCTGACTGTTGGCCTACCGGAACTAACCCCGGCCGCGACCAGAATCCCTAGCGCCAGGCGCGGCCAAGTCCGAGTGTGAATACGTGAGGCTTAACAGTACCACTCGTCCACTGACCTTACTAATGTTAGTCATCATTTTAGTAATTCTAGATGACATTTCTAAAGTCTGGACCCTCCAGAGAGCCAGGGAGATAGAAGTCAGACACCTTCTCTTTTTTTTTCTCTCTCTCTCTCTTCTTTTCACTTTAACGATCCTTCACTACATCCTCTCTCNTTCCCCCACCCCAGTCCCTTTCCCGGTGCCCCTAACGTTGTATGACTACATTACTACTGGATCCACACTGCGGTCCTTAGAGATCAGTTTCAGCGGGGATTGCCTATCCGGATAATGACCTTCGCTTTCTTGTGTCTTTCTAATTTTCATTTTCTTGTTTCTCTGGTTTAATTGCAATAACCGTATTGATTACTAGTCTAGTCTCCCACTCTACACAACAGAGCTCTCTTCCATCTACATAGTCCTTGAATATTAATTTCTACCTCTCTCTCTCAGTCTCTCTCTCTCTCTCTCTCTCTCTCTCTCTCTCTCTCTCTCNNCTCTCTCTCTCTCTCTCTCTCTCTCTCTCTCTCTCTCGCTCTCTCCCACAGTCTGCACTGCATGCCTTTTCCACCTCATTGTACAGCCTCTATCCCCTTTCTCTCATTCCTCAGTCTTAAATTATCCTTCATCTCATGTCGCACAGCCAAACTTCCCTTTGTTCCTTCTCTCACTCTCCCCCTCTCACTCTCTGTCTCTTTCTTTGTCTCTCTCTTCTTTGCCTCTTCCCCCCTCTCTCCCTCTCTCCGCCCACCACCTGACCTCGGTAACTAAGTTGGCCACTAGAGATGGCCCCAATGTTTACATCTGATTTGGCCGCGCCAACATTTGTCCAATCAATGGACAGCTTGACCGGAAGTTTCTCGACTAATCACAATATTCCTACACCCAAAAGACGGGAACTAATTTTTCTTTGTCAGGACTGAAAGAGAGGTTTGGAGCTACAGGCAACGAGAAGAAAAGAGTAAGAAGGAAAAAATAGCTTTGATATTGAGGTTGAAGTGCAAAGACACGTCTGATACTGGGTGGTTGCCTTGGAAGAGCGCAAGGTTGCTAACTCCCCACGAAAGTCCGAAAACATATGTAACCGGGTGGAAAGGCAATACAGTATAGTATTCTCTCTCGAGTATAAGGGGGAGGAAGGTGAGCTTAGTCTGATAATTTTTCAGATGTTGCATATTATTTTAAGGAAGTGTGTCCACCAGGGATTTTACCAAATTACTGTGAATGATCAATTTTGAGAAGAAGGGCCGAAAAAAACCTACCCTAGAATTTAATTCTTAAATACCTACCCCTGAATCGGTCCCTAACTTCCACGTGCGAACCTAGTGTTCACCCGTGACCCAAACACACTTCCCGACTGCTCACACATACACTGCTCAGTCTTAGATCAAGACAAAATTTGCGGTGTGTTCACTAAGAGAATCGTGAAAAGTCAAAATGAGATACAATATTATGTTTGAAAAGGGCGCATGAGCATGAAAAGAAGTGCACTCTTCGCTTAGCCCTATCTCTCCTAGTCTGGCCCCGAAAAGTCGATACTTTGACCATTGTTTTGCAAACTCTAATCTCATATCTGCCTTTTCTCGCTCAACAAATAAATTTCCCCATACAAAGAATCTCAAACAAAGTGTCTTTCATAAAGCAATGCTTAGATGATTAAGAACAATGCACAGTAGAGTTAACTCCGCATAATCGCAAGTTCTGTCTAAGATAACACAACAATCTACTGAAAATCCTTTTCTCGAAAGTTCCAAGTTTTACAGTAAAAACAATGTGGAGAACGTCATAGAAAGTTGTGCTTACGTATGAGAAATGAACTCACAATGCCTTGACCAATTAGTACAACAAAATCAGCTAATCACAGGTCTGTATAATGTCGCTGCATAAATCACAACGTTGACTCCCTGATTCCTGAGCATGGTCACGAAATATTACATCTACCTGCTTACCACAGTAAGCTTAACACAACTGAACTCACTTATTATGGTCCCAGATTAAAGGTAGAATGATAAAACATATCAGATAACTTCCAATACCCAGATCTAATGACGCAATCACGCTACTAATTACATTAACATTTTTACTCCAACCGGAAATGAGCTTTGTTGAAGTTGGGTAATGAAGAACGTTTTGTTTGTTCTTGGTCTTGTTTACGAGGGTAGACAGTATTAAGTAACACCTTGCTTTTTTTTTTTTGTTCTTTGCAGGACAAGATGAGATGACATCTCAAACGCTGGAAGAGTGGACACACTGCTGGTAAGGTTCTTCCTTGTGACAACAGTCAGTCATTGGTATCTATCTAGTGCCTTACCTTTCTTCCATCTATCATGTGCATCTTGTCTACTTTGTTTTGTTATGTCTGTTTGGCCCTATAATGTTACATGGATGTACCAGGTCTATATCGACGTATCGTGTCTACGTGAATGTATCATGTCTACGTGGCTGTATTATGTCTACGTGGAGATATCATGTTCTCTGGATGTAGTGTGTCCACGTGAATGTATCATGTCTACGTCAATGTATCATGTCTACGTGAATGTATTAATATATGTCTACGTGGAGATATCATGTTCTTTTGGATGTAGTGTGTCCACGTGGATGTATTATGTCTACGTGGAGATATCATGTTCTTTTGGATGTAGTGTGTCCACGTGGATGTATCATGTCTACGTGGATGTATCATGTCTACGTGGCTGTATTGTGTCTACGTGGAGATATCATGTTCTTTTGGATGTAGTGTGTCCACGTGGATGTATCATGTCTACGTGGTCGTATCACGTGTGTCTGGGTGTAAGGAGTGTGCTTTCTGGTACTGTGTGTACTTGGTTGTAGTGTGTCTCTTTTGTTCTATCGTGTGTTTTTAATCTGAATGGTTAGTTCAACTACTACTGTTTTCGTAGCCCTTCACCCCTTCACCACCTTTCTTTACGATCTTCTCATATATTGACTCACTAGTCGCTTCCATCCTCTCTCTCTCTCTCTCTCTCTCTCTCTCTCTCTCTCTCTCTCTCTCTCTCTCTCTCTCGCAGTCACTCACAAACGCATACCCACGCACATAGAAAACAAATATAACCTTCAAGTTAGGTGGGTTTTTTGGGGGGGAATGGGGGTGAGAATTTGGTTTGGTTTTTTTCAAGACTGTCGAACCTCCCTTCAAAGATCTTCATATCGCCCGTAAAACTCTAATATTGTTATAGTACAGGCTGTTCAACTTCGTCCTCGCTCTCTCGCCCTCCCTCCCATTGTCCGTTCATCTTGTCTCGCGTGCGTACTCACTGTCTGAAACAATCGAGGTAATACCGCTCTTGATTCCTCTCTCTCCCCACCCCTCTTCCATATTCAGTAGTGTCGCCGTTCCTTATCTGATGTAGTCCTTCTTGTCATTCGTTTCGTTATGTCTCAGCTCCCCCCCCCCCNTTCCCCCCTCCGCTTCCTATTTACGATCCATATCCTTCCTCCTTTCGCGAAAACTCTCCAAGAATGGGGGTCGTTCTTTTGTAACAAAATATGTCTGTCTCGACGTCCGTCTCTCTCTCTTTGTTTTTTCCTTACCCTTGACGTCTCTTTAGCGCCTACTCTCTACCTCCCTAAAAGAAGAATTCCTTCCCTTTCTTGCCGTACGGAAGTGCCTTTTCTTCTGTGTCCAGCCAAGTCTGTAGCCCTAGACGAGCTAGTCTGGTCGACTGCGTGTCTCGTTCCTGTCTGTCTGTCATACAAAGGTCCTGATTAGACACGCGATTGTCGCCGTTCTTACAGCTCATCTAATTGAAAGTCAACGGTTAACAAAAGTGAAAGAAAACAGTAAGTTGGCTTTGTTCATATGAACTGAACAAACGAGACCTCCCAGCCCAATGCCAGCTGAACAGGGACAGCTACGCATGAACATTGGTGGTAGCTGTCTACTCGTCTGAACATAGTATGTTTCATAACAGAGATATGGCATTTACCTCGTATTTGCTAACACCGTGTCGATAGACATTACCAATTTTTTTCTTTTTTTACAGTCCAAACAGCAAACGTTGCTGATACTTGCAATTGCATCTCTTTTTTTTACGATCTAATTCTGGTTATGTTTTCAACAATCCATCCCGAGAAGGACTAGGTACTTGGAAATTTGGAAATCAAAGTGCTTTACAATAGAAATTCTGGCTCTTTCTCAATCCATTTCGCAAGCCGCACCGATATATGCCAATCATTTTAAACGTGTGTGTTTCGTTATTTATATGCAGAAATTCCGGTTTTTATTTCTCTGGATTCATTTAGCAAACTGTTCCGATCCCTGCATTCCTCATCAAAACAAACAAACATTCAAATTATCTTTTTTTTTTCTTCTCTCCCTCTCTTCTCTTGTCTCTCTCTCCCTTTCCCTCTCCCATCCATTTACATATCTTCTATCACTCACACACTGACTGACCTTCGTACCCTTTGTCATCTTCCACCTCTTCCATATCCGATATTTATCCTTCTTTGTCACTCGCTCCCTCTCACTCCTTCCTTTCACCAACTATTTCTCCATACCCTATCTCTGTCTATCATTCCATCAATCTCCCCCCGCCCTCTTTCCTTTCCGTCCCCTATAAAAAAGCGACCGCGTCCGCCCACGACGTCTAGTTTCTGATATCGTTACTAAAAATCTCTTGTCTTTCCTTGACGAATTTCCTCGCGTCCCGGTTACATCAATGTAATACATTGTACCACAGACATAATACGAACACAAGTAGATGTCTGCTGTGTTATCCATACAGCGACCAAACTGATCTATCTCGCCTCGCTGATCCTGGTAAACATACCTCACTATGACTCTCAGAGACTTAGAGTTGATTCGCTGCGAAACAGTGTTATCTGTTATCGTAGTCTCATTTTCGATAGCTCATAATGGCCAGCAGATATGCGGATGTTTGCTTAATGATAAAATTTAAACCACTCCCGATTTGCTAGGTCCTTTACGCCTTTTTGGAAAGAAAAACGGAAAA
>JAWQUT010000313.1:479150-490694 GCA_033807755.1 Ellobium chinense
CCAACCGCCCCAAACCTCTCCTCCCACACACATAGAAAAAAAATGTTGCTTAATCTAAGTCCAACAGCTTCAAGAGTTGAGGAGAAACTGGGTTGGATTTTTAAGAACATTAACCGATTGAATATAATCTCTTAATAGATTGCAAGCTCATTGACGTACGATACTTTGTCAGCAAACCAAAAAAAAGGCAAAAATAGCGTCTGTTTTTGATATATTACTGTAGACAAAGTTATCCCAACTACCCTAAAAGCGTTAAAAATAAACTAAAAGTAAATGGGCTCTATAAAGTTACTGTAAATTTTCGAAAGAGGAATTTTTCTTTATCAGTATATGAGGGAACAAGGTTTTTGACGCACATTAGGCACGCTATTGACATGTGGTTTTTTTTTAATATTTTTAGCTGTGACATAAACAAACTACCTAATATAATTGAGATTTGCAATATTACCAGACAATGTCCATCAGCTGATGAGTGCCATATTTCAGACGCATAAGATTTGAATGACTGAAGTAACGACACTTGTGAAATTACAGTACAGGAAACTTAAGACATTCTCAGCTACATTATGATACCGACTGATCTTTCATCGAGATTATATATCTTAAAGTGTGTGTGTGTATGTGTCTGTGTGTGTGTGTGTGTGAGAGAGAGAGAGAGAGAGAGAGAGAGAGAGAGAGAGACAGAGAGAGAGAGAAAGAGAGAGCAAGAAAAAAAGCAAGCAATAAAGCAAGATAGAGAGAGAGAGCAGAGGGATTAGGGTTTGTATAAGCCATTGCTATTATCCAATACATTTAAATCCCGTTTCATCACGACAGGAACATTCCATGGATAGTCGCAATATAATATCAGTCCTATTTGACGAGTTATGAAGAACAGACCCTACAGGGAACTTGTACTGCATCATTAATAAAGCTCTGAACTTGAGAGGAATATATTTTTTTTTCATTCGCTAGAGCTGTAAATCCATCTCTCTCTCAAAAGTGTGTGAACTAACAAGACATTGTAACTTGAATTGTCCGCTACACAATGACGTAATGGTCTTACTCTCGGTGCGAAGGTCTATTTCCAGCTGCCCTACTTTTCTCCCGTCTCACCTTGTTTTAGCCTATGGTTCAAGATCTAAGCCCAAGACGCGGTTCATCCATTACATTGTATAAAGGAAAGTGAGCCACGGCTTTTCAAAGTAGAGGTAATCTTATGTTAAAATTTTTTCACCGAACCGCCGCAACAGAAAGGCATAACCGCTAAATCCTTTTAAAGTGAAGTCGCTTAAACTAAACAGTTTGGTCAACACAGTTGGTCTTTTGTACCCTTCCCCCCCCCCCCCCCCCCCCCCCCCNATCTTTTTTTTTTTTGGAGTGGGGGGCTATCAATAATGATAAAAACGAACATTCAAAATGAGCGCCTCAAACCATTAGCATCAGCATTAATTTTTCTGCAATTACGTCTTTGACTACATAGGCTAAAATAATCGTGTCCCCTGTTAAAATGTCGACATGACTACATTTTGTCCAATTGTCTGTCTTTTTGGCTGGTTCTGTCTGTCCATTTGTCTATCTATGAACTGTTCACAGGTGGCTACATGCTCATAATCTGTAACACTGTAACAATGGAAATAAATAACATCATAACATACAACGAACATATAAAATCATAACATACAACGAACATATAAAATCATCACATACAACGAACATATTTCTGTCCCCAAAACATGGTCTCTGCACATTTTAGGAGTGTGACCCTGCAACAGTGACGCCCGTTGCAGTTTTGAAGCCGATAGGACGGTCACACTCTGGCTTTTAGAGTAGGAAAGCCGGCGCCTAGTCTTCTCCGATAAGGACGAAAAACTAAGAGGTCCCGTGTGCACGTTGCGCACGTTAAAAATCCCTTGGCAGTTTAAAATCGTAAAAGAGTAGGCCTAGCGGCCGCTGTCCGGGCAAAATTGATAGGAAAATTCTACTAAAAAACGTTCACAGTAACCCTGAGGGCGTAATAAAGCCGTAATCGTGCTGACACGCCGTAAAACACAAACTCAACTCAACTCAACAATGGAAATAAAGCTCTGAAATGTTAAGATGAACAAATATCATTGGTTCTTTTAAAGCTTGAAAAGTTACATCTCGGCTTAATATTTAGTAATAATAATTATCCGGTTTATAAGTCCCGTATCCACGCTAATGTCCGTTTACGCGACTTCACGCTATTATAACCCCACTGGGCCGGATCACTCTAAGACTTTCTCAGCTCCCTGGACAGCATACAGTGCCGGTGCCATTTACAGGCAGTATATTCTTCTCTGTTGTCGTGGATGATGACGACGCAGTTAGGGACTACGGACCACGCAGCGTACAACCAAATTCACTTTACATTTCTTTCTCACTTGCACTGGACGGATCTTGCATAATCCCTATTATAAAACAGGTCTCAGGACAGGCCCGGGGAAATGCAGTCGGTCAGCAAGTACGGTGTACCCTGCCTAGGAAACGCACAACATTATAAGGACACATAATACTGGGTTAAGCGACAGCTTTGTACGCCAAGTCGACTGATTCTCAGAATGCTGTCCGCGCGAGCTCATTGGACGCTGTCCACTGTCTGCACATTTCAGACAGACAGACAAACACACATATACACACACACACACACACACACACACACACACACACACACACACACAGAGAGACAGACACACACACACACACGTAGTAAGATAATTCACCTTTCCGAATCAGTCAGCTAGGATAAACAATCCAATATTTGCCATGGCCAGAGAGACAGACAAGAAATCGTGAATGACAGAGTGAAGCTTTTAGTTATTGAAAAACAAAGCCTTGTGTTTGGAAATCAGAGCTGCGAGGTACATAAAAAGTGGCCGTCGGCTGGCAGAGTTTATAAACGTGAAAAGCTCTTCATTGTTATTATCATTATTATTATTATTATCATTATTATTTTGGAGAGGTGGGTTGTCAAATTGGGATAGATGATAATAACTTGAGCACTTGCCTCACTTTTCAGCCAGACCTTAACAGTTTATTTTCCAAATGAAGATAACCATTCTTGGCTGAATGTTAACCTCAACGCCATTTAAGATTAGAATGAGTTTGTTTTGTTTTTTTATTTTTAAATGGGAATTTATCTTGTCAATCAGTTTGTAGTGTAGACTCTAACACCACACCTGCTAGCACGCTGGAGTCTGGAATTCCAGTTAATGGAAATCTCCTTTTTGCACCCATCTGTTGAATTTTGGGAATGAACTAACAAAAAATCTGTTTGCTAAAATATGAAACATTTTGCTTTATCAGGACATTTTAATTTACTCATTTATCTTTCGTGATTATCGACGAGCCTTATCAAGTTAGTATTTTCCATAAAGCGCAGATGAACTGCAGGATGGTGACCCACTTGTTTAATTTATTCGTTGAGTGTCAGTGAGCCCTTGGTAGCTCATTATATCTGGAATTTTTATTAAAGGACCTTCACTGCTGTTTGCGGAAGACTTGCCAAATTTGAGACGCATAAATTAAAAGACGTAACTTTCCATACCGGACCAACCCACAAACAAACAAACAAACAAACAAATTCAGTCACAGTTTGTCATTTTAAAAAATATTATATTAAATTCTTTACGATCCTTGCCCATATTCCATGTACATTTACTACCTTTCCTTTTCACACACCCGTGGTGAAAGCCTGACGTGTACAAACCCCAGACCCACTTAAACAAACTCGCCAGCTATGTCGACAGTCGATTTGATTCGATCCGATTCNTCGTTGAGTGTCAGTGAACCCTTGGTAGCTCATTATATCTGGAATTTTTATTAAAGGACCTTCCCTGCTGTTTGCGGAAGACTTGCCAAATTTGAGACGCATACATTAAAAGGCGCAACTTTCTATATCGGACCAACCCACAAACAAACAAACAAACAAACAAACAAACAAACAAACAAATTCAATCACAGTTTGTCATTTTAAAAAATATTATATTAAATTCTTTACGATCCTTGCCCATATTCCATGTACATTTACTACCTTTCCTTTTCACACACCCGTGGTGAAAGCCTGACGTGTACAGACCCCAGACCCACTTAAACAAACTCGCCAGCTATGTCGACAGTCGATTTGATTCGATCCGATTCCTACCAGCCTTTTGTACCCGTGCCAAACCACACCGAATAGAGTCTAGACCATCTGAAGAGGTGCTGGTCCAATATCAGGTGTACCCGCATACAATTTCCTTGCTGACGTTGTCTTTTAGTTTTTTATTCATCCCCTCTGTGGTCTCATTTTGCGGTTTCACCTTTCATGGCTGAGTGTCTGGGCGTTGGTCTCAGTCCTCAAATAGACCGTACCGTCTGTATTTGGATGGTTGCTAAAGGCAACGGCATTATGGCCGCACAAGGTGGTAGGCCTAAGCTTATGTACCCATAGCCCTTGGCGTACCGAGTGGCACGGTTCGACCCCCGTGTTGGGGACAGACATTGCAGGGGGGCTAAAGATGTGATTGGTGTGAGCTAGGTGTAGGGGTGCCTTTGTTTTTTACCCGATCAAATCCATTATCTGCATTGGCTGGTTGCGAAAAAGAGTTGTAGCTTCTGGCAGATACGTCAAATTCTCTACTGCAACGCAAAGCAAAGCATGCAGTACATACCACAGTCAAACCTGTATTCGGCGGCCACTGTCACTTCCTTAATATTATATAAAAAGCAGTCATCTTAGTCGTTGGAGTTAGTAGAGAGTAACATTTTTTTTTCCTTCTGGGTTCTTCAAGTTTTTATGACTCAGTTTGAGGTTTGAGACGGCCGTATGCACGTATATCATTAACAAGTAGCTTAGTCTATATTAGTTCATCTAATTTCTACCAGGCATGGTCGTCACCCTTGAATAGGACCTTATGAAGTTTCAGATTAGTCAACCGCTGGTTATCTTACACTCTATGAGCCAATGTAAATTCAGGGGTGTGTCAGCTTCTCAAAAATTTGCCGGACTTCCGGGATGCGATCTCTGACCCCAGCCATCAGCATAGACCCTTGGGAGAGTCTCACGATAATATCCTTAAATCATGAATATACCTAAATCTTAAGGTAGACTGCAAGATAATGGCTGACTGACTTCCATGCTTGGTCTGGGATTAGGGACAGGATTAGGAAAGCGGAAGCACACAACGTGGGAGTTCCTAGACAACGGTAATAATGTATAAGGACAGTCCCAACTTTGTTCTTTTTTAATCCCTTAAACCCTAACCCTAACCCTAACCTTGCGCCTAACCCGTAAGTCAAGCAGCAGGGCTGCGTCCAAATTTCTGCTCACGAAATTTGCTAGAACTTCCGGGTTCAACAAGAGCTCAGTACAGTGCTGTGTGCGAAAACGCAATGCTCTACTAACACTCAAATATCACCAGACATAATGACGTGCGCCCAGACACCAAACAACCTACATTTACTCTTATCTATGGTAACGTGGGGTCGTTCAGTACAATTTTATCGGAGGAAAATATTGCTTCAAACAAGAAAAAAAAATGAGGGCAGGAATGAGGGAACGGTATAATTATCATACATAACACATTATGGCTTGGATTGAGGGAGCAGGTGTTGGAAGAGTTTTAATTAAAGTTCATTATCGGGGAGCGACATATTTAGCACTTATTTATAGAAACAAGAAAAAAACACCTTTACAGTGGCTGTACAGCCAATCACCCATTTTTTTGTCCCGCCCACGTCTAACCACATAACAGAAATGGATAAATTTTATTACACGTAGATTTAAGTTTAAAAGGAAAGTTAACTGATCAAAACCGTTTCTGTCAAATCTGCATTAGGCACTGTTATAGACGCAGCACCATTTGGGCTGTAGGCCTTCGGTTCAATGCCATGTGATAAAAACTACTGGTTGTATGTAGTTGATGTTATGGGCACTCAAGAGTAGTCAATAGATCGGGTCCTGAGGGGGAGAAGTGTGGTTCTGATGTCACTGAGGCTCAGTTAAGGTGCTGATCTGTCTCATAGGGCAGGTGTACACAACGGAGACATTAGGGGATGTTGAGGTTGTATTCTTTTAAGATATTTGTTGAGAGGAATACATGTACATTGTATTCTCGGGCGGAAGATGGTGACCTGGTCCCTCCTAGGGAGACGGTCACTGTTCTGCCGTGGGATAGTCACACAATATTCGTACACCACCAACCCTCAGGTCTTTCCTTCCTATGGCCCATCTGTCCATCCAGTCCTTTCAGTTGTCGGTTCTGATGATCTGTTCTGTTGTGTGACGTGTGGCTCATAATGTCTGCCTGGCCTTGTCGAAATCTCTTCTTTGCTATAATGTTTTAGCTCTTTGTGTGATATCTGTATTCGACCCCTACCCCCACACCCCCCCCAAAAAAAAAAACCAACGTTATATCATTATGATTATGTACACACTCTCTGAGGGACTTCAGCTTCATGTGATCTGTACAAGTAATTACAGATTACTTTTCTGTGTGTTCTAATGGCAAAGAGCGAATGTGTTGATGGTGAGCACTAAATAATGTATGTATGTCTCATTTCTTTTTCTTAACCCCCTAAATCCCGTATCATCTTCGTAATCCTCTCATTAACTCACAACACCCTAGAGCTAGAATACAAACTCTTCTTCTCCTCCCGTCTCCCAATCTCTCTGTCTCTCTCTCTCTCTCTCTCTCTCTCTCTCTCTCACTCATCATGTTCAAAGCCTTGGAAGTTTCGTCATCATAAGAAACAAAAAACAAAAAAAAAATGTATGCAACAAACCCTCGGTGTTCAATATGCATTGAACAGCCACCTCCCACCCCTTCCATTAAAAAAACAAAATCCTGTTCAGTCGCTCTTCCATTTCTTTACCCTCGTCATATGGCTTCCCTAGCTCACAAATTACAAATGTCGAGCTATCACTTACTCCCTATACAGTCTTATATACTCTTCACCCTTCACACTTCTCTTCCACCTACAGTACTTTCTTTCTGTTTCTCACCCCTCCTTAAACTACCTCCTATCTATCCCCTCCTCCTCCCCCAACATTACAAAAAGGCAGTGAGACTTTCTCTTCCAACGCTCTTTTCATGCTCTCTTTCTGCCTCGTCTCTCCTTCCCCCCCAAAAAAAAAAAATTCTGCGGTTTTTCTCATACTCACCTCCCACCCCCTCTTTCTAATCACCGCTATCATCACCATCTCCCATCTTACGTGAACCATGTCTAATATCATAGCACCGACAAGCATCTCCCCCTCCCCTGTTTTCGCCCCTGACGCTCCCCTCTCCTCCCTCCGGTCCTTTTCGGCACAGGAAAAAAAGAAAACTGTTGAAAATGGTGTGTTTGTTAACGATCGATTCTTTCTTGGTGGACAAGGGGGAAAAACTGAACCCTGAGGATGAAAAGGAGAAGGAATCGGGTAAAGTCAGTGACCTAGTTCTAAAAATAGACCTCAGTCTGCTTACGTCGTGCCGTTGCTAAAAATTCGATGCCGAGAGTGGTCAAAAATTTTTTGGTCTGGATTGGCGAAGACGGTGGGAAATTCAGATTTGCTGGCCGTCAGTACGTTTTTTGGTGGGTTTTTTTTTTTCGTGAATGTGTGGTGCTTTGAAGTGGATAGAAGACGAGAGGGTTAGGGATGGGGAAACTTATCAACTAATTACAGCGATCTGAACCTAGAAACAAAAAAAATATATATATATAAAAAATGCAGTTTTCAAGAGAAGTAAAAAATGGAGGAAGACAATAGTGCATGCTAACTTGGAAAGGGTGGAGAAGGGGAGAGAGGATGAGGAAGTAAGATAGATAGGTCTTGAGGGCAGTGTGTGGTTGTGCGGCTTGCAAGACCTACGTATAATCCGAAGACTGTCAAGTATGAGAATTGCGGTTTTTTGATTCTTATTCTCCCGATTTACGTTGTTCTTCGGCTAGACATCTAACTCTCGATCCTCAAATAACTCATATAAATATGGCTGGCTTTAAAACTGGAAAGGGGTAGGGCGCTGCACCAAGGCGACTGGTAATGACTCTTTATTATGTATATGATTTGCAATAATGGGTATTTAAATATGCTGTTTTATATCTATGAATTACGAGTGAGATATAAACCATTGTATAGCCTTGTAAACCAATTTCCCTACGGCATAAGAAAAGTACTAGTTTCATTTCATTCACATTTTGACTAAACGATAATAGACAACCCATATCCTACCAACAACAAAAAAAAAATACTCAAGGTAGCTTTACTATCTATGTGGGAACACCGCTAGATAGACCTAGCTTACAGATAGAATGCAACAATAATTGAGAGCTTGCGCATTGACGATATGATTTTTTACCATCGTAAATTGCATCAACTTGCCTGTTGGACCTACTAAAGAGTGCATCAGCACCAATGCACTACTGTAATATTTACGACGGTAAGAATCCCCATCGTCCATGCGCAAGCTCTCTATTATGACACAAAAAGCCCAAAAGAATAAGTCTGGAAAACACAAAATCGCTCCACCCAGACAGATCTATACGACTGTATAAATACAGAAAAAATTTCATGATCATCTTGCACAACAACAACACAGAGCGAGCGGGGAAAAAATCGTTGTACAATCGCTTTCCTTATCGCCAGATCTCCTACACTTTCCAGAAAAAAAAAATCCACCCACGCAGTGTGTATGTGTAGACCAGAAAGTATTTCCATTAGGTGCACAGAAGATTTAAAAAAAACAAAAAACTCTTGAGAAAAGATGGGGTGGGCCACGGTTGGATGGAATTTGTTGTATTTATTGTTAGCTGCTCAGAATTCGGGTCAACATGTCAACTCAAGAAAAGAAAATGGCTGATCCACAGACACAGCCAATCAGGATGAAGTAGTGTGTTATCGATCTGACCAATCAATGGAGCGCTTTAAAGGGTTGCTTTACACTCAATGGTAGTGCTTTATCCTCGTTCTCCGGATGGCTCCAGCGATCTGTTTCCTTGCTCTCTTCGCAAACTCTTATTCACTCCTTCTCTCTTTCTTTCTATCTCTTTCTCTCTATCGCTCACTCTCTTTCTCCTCCCTCGTTCTTCAGTTGGTTCAAGCGATCTGTTTCCTTGCTGTCTTCGCTATTTCTTATTCAACTCTTCTCTCTCTCCCTCTCTATGTCTCTCTCTCTCTCTCTCTCTCTCTCTCTCTCTCTCTCTCTCTCTCTCTCTCTCTCTCGTCGGTTGCACGTATCTTCCCCGTAGCTAAAACTCACGCTTAATTCTAGCATTTCTCTATCTGAATACATCTCCTTTGTTTCTTCTTCACTCTCTCCTAGTCTTCGTCCAGCCATATCTTCCCCTTCTCATCCATCCATCATTCTACGTTTCCTCCGTTTCTCTTTCGACACGCCTTCTTCCTCCTCCACTCTGTTTCTCTTCTCGCACTCATCAGCTTTTCAACATCTCAGTCGTCTATGTACCTCTTTCTCTCTGTCCTCCTCCCTGCCCCCCTCCCCCCCCNAATCCTCTCCACTAAATGAACTCACTACGTCTGTATTTTGTGTAAGCCAATCCACCTCTTTATTTCCACAGACATTTTGCGTGCGGATTTTTTTCCGTACAAATAAATTTGAGAACAAAAATTGACTCATGAAATGTATACAAGGGGGATAACTCAGAAAATTGTAGGGGATCAGTTTTAGCATAGACTATTAAATATTTAAAAACAACCACCACCGCCATGGCGATTAGGCTTAAGATGTGAATATGCGGCTATATTTGTTTGCACATTTTTCGTCGCGCTTTTCTCTCCAGAAAATGATGCCAAGAGAGCGGTGAAACAGTCTATGGCAATATAGCAAAGTTTTTCGAGTACCGAATATTACACATCTCCCTTCTGATATCAATGTTCTTCTGAAGAGCGTTAAACTCATATGGTCACCTCTGTGCAGTCAACTCCGCTTAATCACACCTCCCTACCAGTCAGAAATGACTTGCAATTAAGAATAATCAGGATTATCCAGTAACTTGCATATAAGAACAACAAAATCCGGGATTTTTATGTAGCAGCATTGCCACTACGTAATGTAAACGGTATATTTATGATCTTTCAAAGTCATGTATCATGTAATCAAACTAAATATCTACTATCCTATTTCATCTTCTTCCATCCTTACCCCTTCTCTCTCCTTCTCCTCCACCCCCACCCCATTAAAATGCACTTCACGTTTTTGGGTTGTTTTTTTTTAACATTTCCTTTGACTAACGAACCTAATAATATTTTCATGCACAGTGGGCATTGTCGAGCACGAACACGTGGACAATTCTAGTAACAGCTGTAATTTACAAAGTACATCTAGATTATATTACCTAGTCATAGCCTTAAAACAACAACAACAACAACCAAAAAAATGCACACCAATCAGAATGAGGCCAACGTCCTGGGTTCACAGAACAATAGTTCGTACACGACAAAATGTCAGCCAAGTTATTGAAGAGCTCTTCTACTCACTCAGTTATCGCGCAAGATCGAAATCGCCCATCATGTCATGATAATTAGAATACGGTAGTATATATATAATAATATGTAGTATATATTATGCTATTATATAAAGTATGTTCTGTACAGTATATAATTATGCTATTATATATTATATATATAGTATGTGCTAGTATATATAGTATACTGTATTTTGTCTAATTGGCTACAAAATTATACATAATCACATAACGAACTTCAGATACTCCAAAAACGTACATATTCGTTGACATTGATTGATTGATTGATTAATTGATTGATTGATTGATTGATTGGTTGGTTGGTTGGTTGGTTGGTTGGTTGGTTGGTTGGTTGGTCGGGTGGTTATGTATTGTGTAAAGTATGAAAAAGTACCACAGCCGCAGGCTAGCCTCTTAACAAACAAACAAACAAACAAACAAAACCGAAACTGTACATTGATCTAAGTTGTACCAAACAGGGCTCAAAACCCGATAATTTATAACACAATTCCACACTCCATATCAATTCTTTTGACAACCACTTCCAAGCACGCAAACACATCTGTCATACATTACAATATCTTATATGGTATGTGTCTGGGTGGGGATATTTTCCACTAAAAAAAAAAAATAGCGACATTTCACGATTCACTTAATTTTGATGGTAGGCTGTTTCAGATACACATTTGGTTCAAAGCAACAAAACGCGTCGTCATGAGATTTTATGTGACGTGTCTGAGTGAATGACTGACGAGTGACTCACGCATGAAAAAAAAGCCAGGCCGTGTGTCTGGCGGCTAGTCTAGACGGTGTTTTATAACAAGACAATGGCGTAGAAAGCTATTACGAAGAATCGGGGCGAGATAGGCTGACAGACTGCATCAATAACTAGATATCACTTTCTAAACGCCGTCACTACAAAGCTGTGGTGGAGGCGTATGAACGCGTTATCGACAGAAGAACACTACAAAATAATAATAAAGAAAAAAATGGCGACGGGCAAATATATTACAGCATTCCCCGCCGATTCGTCATAATAAATTTACCACAGTGCGAAGAACTACAAGATTAGACCCAAGAGACAACCCCCCCCCCCCC
>JAWQUT010000313.1:490699-518819 GCA_033807755.1 Ellobium chinense
AAACCAATGGGCCTGCCCCACTAGGCTTGGCTAAGCCCAGCCCAGCCCAACCCAATCTAGCCACGCTGCACAGGTGACGACGGGCTGTATCGTTTTTTTGTTGTTTTTTTTTTTGTCACGGTCGATCAATACTTTCCATACTTGACAGTCTCGATGTCGGTATCGAAACTCTAGCTCGGAAGTTTGAACACCATTTCGATTTTATTTCCATCCAATCAGAAAGGATTGATGATCTAAATGTTAGCTCCAATTCAGGACAAAAAACAACTTCCAACGCCCACTACTGAACTAAATTAGACCAGTGTTACAAAAGCCTTGGTCCACTAGTTGAACTCAACTGCATCTCGTTGTCTGCTCTGGCTCAACAAATACTTTATATACCAGATGGCCAGATTTTTTAAAAAAAATACAAAAAAAAAACTTACTCAGATTAAGGTCCAGTGATTATGACAGACAGACAATTAACGAATATACTATATAGACAGACATTTAACGAATGTAAGTACAGTATTACAGGTTTGACTGATCTAGATGTCATATTGTTTTGACACTAAAGACATTGACAACATCAAAAAGTGACATGGCGGGGGTCAGTGTGTTTGGCTGCATATCAGGTATGAATTTGGTAGGCACATTTTTTTTTTTAAGTTTTCAACCTAGCTAATTGAAATTTACGACGACATTGACAGACAATATCCATCTGTTAATTTCAATAGGATATGATTTGAATTTTAAAAGTTACTAAACTAAAATTATTTTTGACAAAAGGTAAGCCCACGATTATAACGTGTGTGATAGTATCTGCTGCTCATAACATTGTACAGTAGACCCAAACAACTTATTTTCAGGAAGCTGATTTAGATATTCTAGCTGAGAAAGTTACTTTTATTTGAACATTGAAAAGGGGAACCAGACCCGTTCCACACACCCCCCCTCCACCGAAATGTTCGACAAAATGAGGTTTCAGACTGTAAGATAGCTTTGAACCAAGACAGTGGTCATCACATCACAATATACGATCCTCAAGCTCACCTTGTATTCAATATCACAATCAAACTGGATTCGATACTTTGAGAATGATGATGGTGCATTGCGATACTTAAAACACACACACACACACACACGCACACACACACACACACACANCACACACACACATACAATGAGGTCTCCGCCCGCCATCCACGCTGCACTGCCGCGCCACATTTGTGCCAGGTAAGCAGGAAACTCCCGACTCCCGACCCGCTTATCGCGTGATCGATCGAACGTCCTAGTCTCGGTTCATCGACTCCGTCGCGCGACTGGGACAACATATTAAAAAAAACTAGCGAGGACAAAAAGGAGATCAGAAAAAAAAACGGAGCAAAAAGGATGGGGGNTGAAATGAGAAAGATACAAAGGGTGGGGAAATGCAAAGGTGCATGAGATCGATATGTGTAACAGCCAGCGTGTTGCCGGTTGGTCTTTTCTGTCAGAATGTTATCACGTATAGTTGGTTTTTATCTTTATTGTTTTACGAGATTGCATTTATTGTTGTTGTTGTTTTTGTGGCTGTGAAGCAAATAACTTCACTGTTGGGTCTCTTTCGAACAAGCTTGATTTCAATCATTGCTTCTTGTTCACATCTGTTGCGTTAGCCAATTCAATATTATTTTTTTTTTTTTTTATAAAGGCGCAAATTTAAACTCTCTAGTTGTTCTTTTTCACATACAAGCAGCGCAATGTCATTTTTAGAAAATATATTTAAGTTCAATTACACTTTAATTTTCTTATGCAAATTCGTGTTTGTTATTATACTATTATGATTTGAATATTATAATATTATGATTAGGATAATGACATAACACTCATTTGTTTGTTTGATAACCTCCCTGTGAAGACATTTGTAAGTATAATACAAGCCAAACTTCAAAAACAAAACAACAACAACAAAAAAAGTTTTTAAAAAAACAGAATCGCACTGCTTTAGCCAACCGTGTCCTACAGATGAAAAATCTGGCAACTAAGCTAATCACCATCACAACCGCCACTCACTAGTTTTCTTTTTTTTTTCTTTTCTTTTTTTTCTATATCGAATTTTTTTTTTATATATCCTTTTTATTGGTTTTTTTTCTCCTCGAGCCGTCTATCTGTATCCTTTTACTGCAGGATGACATCATCAGTCCGTTTCTAGCTCACCTCACAGTAAAATAGAAAAGCACGAGATCGATCAAGCTTCTCTCTTGCCGGCCCCCCCCCCCCCNGTACCCCCAGTGTCTGCTAATGATGAATACAGAAGGGGCATTTCCACAGAACATGTCCTATCACATACCATGAAACTCTACCTTTGACCTTATCCTTTGCTGGCCTAATTTTTTTCCCACCTGCTTTAATATTTACCTCCTTCTGCTTCAAAAAAAAAATCTACATAAAAATGTACGTCTCAAGTCTTAGGTCCATTTCCAGGAAATGTGATAGGATCAGTGTTCTGTGGAATGGCCCAAAATAACAGTGAGTTTGCGCTATAGAGGATTATTTCACGGTACAGTAGAACCTGATGACGTCAGAGTTCACGTTCACAAAAATTCCTTGCTCATTTCTTATAGGGCTCCAGTCCATATCATCTTAATAATGAAACTGATGGGTGAAAAGAAAAAGTCTACCCAGTACTTTAGTCTTACAACCAGAAAGGCGCAAAAAAGGCCGTAACTGTGCCGACATGCCACTGTGGCAAACAAACAAACAAACAAGCCATCCAACCTCACACCGTTATTACACCAGTAGGCCTGACCACTCTAAGACATTGTCAAATCCCTAAGGGAGCATGCAGAGTTACTATCATTCACAGACGCTGATCATTAGTTTTCTGACAAGAACTTCCACTGTCTAGAATTAGGTACCCATTTTACAGGCTGGTGGACTAAAGAGAATGTGAATAAAATGCTTTCCCAAGCCACTTACAACATGACCATAGCGGGAATGGAACCCATGACCATTAAAGCTGGAGTCCAGTGCTGTAGCCATTCGGCCACGCTGCTCTACATTTCCTCCTTTACCTAAGGAACTCATAACTCGTCATTTCGAATTTCTGCGCAGATACCTCGACATTCCGGAGTTCATAAGGTTCATTCTATGAGACCTACCATACCTGGGGAAGGGAGATCATTAGGGGAGATATTTTCCTGCAGGGAGATAATATGAACATCACTATGTGGGAAGTCTCTATTATACATGGCGAAAGGGAGATCACAAGTCCTTTACCACCAAAAAAGTCCTTGGAAAATATATCAACAGGGAGATAACCATCACCATGCGGAGAGCCCCTACTATGCGTATCATACAAGGTAAAAAGGAGATCACTACCCGATACCACTCAGAGGCAGATAGGTAGATCATGGATACACAGCTAGAATTTAATTTGTCCATTATTACTTCATTAGAACTTCGATATAAGTAATAACGCCTTGGAGCATGGAAAAAAAATACACTTATTATTGAGGTATATAATTATGTAATACCAATGTTAACCTGAATAATGCAATGATAGAGACATGATGAATTCACGTACGTAAATTCATGAATTCACGTACGTAAATTCATACTTGATGACAAGGTATACCATCAGCAACCTAGACACCCATGACGCAAGATTTCAGCGATAAACTTAACAGTCCGGTGAAAATAGTAAATGTACGCCGGGCGAAACTTGAACATGAGCAGTATATATGTAAATGGATTCACGTTAAAAAAGGTTTTTATCCATATCTCAATGACAATCTACAGCGAGATCCATTCTCAGTTAATGAATTTATTATATACCTTATTCCTTATCTTGTATAGTAATGTTTAACATTTCATGATGGTCTCCAGCAAGAGAATATTGTGTTTAGGAAGTCTCCAAACAGGGCAGCAAAATAACCAATCAACCAATAATTGTACACAGTGACTGCTGTAAATATATAGTATATGTTATTACAGTTCTGCCATAGACCACTACGTTGACAAACATTCGAAGCATACCAAACGGGACGCGTCATGATGACTTTTTTCTTTTAATACCCAATGTATAAATAAGTTATGGTGTGAATAAAACTTAACAAAAGTTTTACACGATGGTTCCATGTGTCATGGATTTGAAATGATATGATTCCGTTTTAGGAATCGATATTATTGATGTCGGACCCAGCAGAGAGAATACTTCAGCTTTTACAAACGGTAACATTTACAAGAAATAACTTAAAGCGTGACGAACGCCTGCAGTATGGCAGGAGCATTTCGTATACAGCAGACCTCGGATACAACAAGAAGATCATTGCGACAAAAGAATTTGGCCGTTCTATCCGAGATTGCGTAGAAAGTGCGGAGGAAAATAAAAAAAGAAGGGGGATAATAGTAAAGTGTTACCTCCCTTGAATGTACACTACACAAGCAAAAATGGGAATTTAAATTGCGTCGTTTTAAACGAGGTCTCGTTGTACCCAAAGTTGCTGTAATGAGATCTACTGTTCAATTTAGAACACCTGATAACTCTTGTCTGAAAATCTATTCGTGAGTTCACACAGTTTGAGAAGCATTTTTTTGTTTGTTTGGATAAACCATAAAATCGGTTGCAGCGTTGCAACGGTTCTGATGTTTGTACGATTTTATATGCGGAAATGTATTATAATTTTATTATAAACCCAGAACTACCGCACTGATGTCTCCTACTCCAAAATGATAACAATAAAATGTGCATTTTGATATGGAAAACATGGCCAATGTGTTGCAGCCAGACAGAGGTATTTCAGACTGCACCATGACCATCAAATACATGCTTGCAGATAGAGCATTTCAGCCTTAGACCACACTGAAAATATAATTTATTATGCGAGTGTCTGAAGTTGATCGTATTTTGTGCTTGGCCAGTGAACCTGAACGTTTTTTTTTACCACCGCCCTCATTAACATTAAACATCAATTTATAATGTTTACATCTGGATGAGCGAGTAGTGAGCACCCACAGGCATCAAACTGCAATGAGGTATTCATTTTCAACATTGGTTGATATTATGAATATTGATGATGTTTAGTGGCCTTTAAAAAAAAAAACTGTTCGCATTTTTCTCTATGAAGCACGATTATTAATTCGCGGGCAACAAGAAAACTATGCAATATATGTTGTTGTCATCATCGTCGTTGTTGTTGTTGTCGTCGTCGATGTTGTCGTTGTTGCTGTTGTCGTCGATGTTGTCATTGTTGCTGTAGTAGTTATTGATGATAAATTAACTGTGATCGTAGAATTTAACTGATTTACATCTTGCGCATATACAAAGACAGCAAAATTTCAAACGTTTGGTCACTGGGAATTTCTGAAGAAACAACATCTTGAAAAAATATATTTTATAAAGCAGTGATTCATATGGGGACAAAGCAATTCGCTCTCAAATCTTGAACAGGTTGTAAGTCACATTTCTTACTATAATGGTTCCCTTGTTTTATGAAGTCCTTGAGATTCACGTTTTTATTGTGTTCTACTGGATCCAGTTTGGTGGAGGGTGTCTGGCGTCTGGACGTATGAGCAAATGGGTCAGCGTGGAACGAAGACACTGATTTTTATTTTTTTTCCCCTCACAAACTATCCCATATTCTGCTTGCAACCCAAGGAAACATCTTTGATGCACGACAGCGCAACATTACTGCACATTTCATTGGGTGAACAGATTGCATTGGATTAAAGTTTGCACTCTAACATGCTCACTCCTTCTCCATAGTCTAGTCCATGATATAATCCCACATCCTATCAAAAGACAAAATCTAGATAGGGTCAGGTTTAGAGCAAAAATTATGAAATTTGCGCGCAGATATATTTTACGATGTGAACTAACACGACAAGCTAAAATGGTAGATCTATATTTTAATTCCATTCATGTAACGGGAGGACGGCACTGTGTGCACCATTTCTGGAGCTTTACGGTATTCTTCCGCCAGCCGCGTGAAGTCGATCGTGACCATGTGACGTCACGCCTGAAGTGCTTCGGCCCAGTGACACACTTACGAATCAGCCGTCTGCAACGGCAGCATCAGCAGCAGACGGTGCTGGGTGGTGGCGATGCGAGTGGCTGCATTTAGGTAGCGATGGTGGAGGTGGTGGTGGTGGTGGTAGCAGAGGCGACGGCCCAGCATTAGCTGCTGCAGTAGAACTGATGACAATCCTCATCAACATGTCATCTGACAGGGTGTGCATTACATGAGCGGGCCAAACGACGGTTGAGAGGGTGGATGGGTGGAGCTAAGCTCGTGTGGAAGTTGTAGTGAAGTGAAGGATGGGTAGAACGAAAGATGACGTCACCAGCAAATGAGTGATATATGAACTAGGAGACAGGGGGTGGTGGGGGGAGACAGTGAAAGGATGGGGACGGACTTCATCATCGGTATGCGGAGATGGTGGTAGATCTACATAATATTGATAATACCATCGGCTCGCCTTTTCCCCCTTCCTCTCTTATCTTTTTCTCTTGCCAGCTTTCTACCTCTCTTCTTACTACTAGCGTCTGCTGTCTGCGTCTGTCGCGATCAGTCTACCCCAGGTCGATCACGCGCCATTGCATCCCTGTAGCCGTCAAGCTTGGCTTGGCTGGGCACCAGGGCTGCCACGCTGAGGTTTGCCATTTAACTAGATTCCAGGCCAAATTTCACTGGACACTCTTATAAATTCTCCTGAAACTGTATTTGACACTTTACATATGCTATTTAATAAACATTGAAAAAAAAAGTAAAACTTGAAAGTGATATGACTGCGTGAATTTCAAGAGCTCGACTTACAGGACTGTACACATATGGGGTTTGTATTTTTTAATGAAGTACTGGATGAAGACTTAGAAAGTGCGCGAAATGTTGGCTGGCTCTTTGTGCTTAGGGTAATGGTATGACTGATATAGCCTGGTAGGGCTTTCAATAAGCTGATTGTTACTTTTTTTTCATCGTTCATATCAGTCGGTTGTCACTATTTATCATTTAGCTAGAGTGTGGGTAAAATAAATAAATAAGATAAAATATGTTTTTTGCGTTGGCAACTTTTCACTAAATTTTCGTTGTTGTTCTTTTTTCTTTCATTCACTACATGACTAGAAAATTCAAATTTAACTATATCTAGTGGAAAAATCATTACAAGTGGCAGCCGCGCGGCGGACCGGCACAATTTGACGAATGATGAAGAGCATCTTCCTGTTCAGGAGAAACGCTTCGTTAGGCCATCACTGCAGTCTGCACTTCCATTAAGGACAGTCACAGTCGTTTCCATTTCGGCTGGGAATATCTTGAACATTTTGTGTTCTTCAATCGCTTATTCATATTTGAGACCTTGCGCATTGACCATGGAGATCTCTTACCATCGTAAGAAGTACATTAGTGGACCGGTGCTGAAGGCGTCCTTAGCAGCGCTCAACATGTAAAATTTATGTAATTTTTACGGTGGCAAGAGATCCCATCGTTAATGCGCAAGCTCTCAAATATCAGTACCTGGAGAAGAAAACTGTTAGCGCGCTACGCCATTCTTGGATTATTAATTTGTTTTGTGGTGCTCGTTGATGATTTTTATACACAGACACAAAATGTGCACTGCAGTGGTAATTTTTATAAAATTTACTTTACTTTGGTGTAAGCGAGTGACAGCAGCGTGAGTGAGCTATACCACAGACTATGTCATAAGAGAGGCCTTAGGACTGAAACTATACTTAACTTTACAAGGCTAAGTATGGTATATGAAGTGTTGAATTTCTCTGTTCCAGGCCTCAAGTTATTATCTGGTCTTAAGAGCGTGTTTGTTTGTGGGCCTCTCTGTTCATCCCAGTGAACTGTTACAGTGACTTGCTAAAAAGCTGTGCTAAGAACTCGGGATCGATTCTTACAATTTATGCAAACATTTTAATATTTATTGGTTAGTTTAGACTCGTGTCATCACCGCGGTACGCACAGTGTTAAATTTCTCTTTTCTCGACCTCGCGTTGCTATCTAATTTTAAGCGCCACGCGCGCATGTGTTTGTGTGTGTGTTTCATTCTTTCGTTGTTTGTGGCATTCTTACCCGTGCATTTTTTAACTGTGACATGTTTCTACTCTGCATCCTGGATGATTTCACTTTTTCCTAACCAAAGTGAGAACTGTGTGGTGTTTTGGTTTTTGTGTAATAAAACGGGGAACGCAGAACGGAACTTCCTGGTTAGATTCATTCTGTTTTCTTTATGGTTTTTTATTTGGCGTCACTTTTTCTGTGGTCCCGATAACATGTTAGGTGAACTGACCTAGTTATGTGCACTGGAGCACAATTAAGTTCAACTTTAGTCCTCACCATGGTAAGAGATGTCATCGTTAAAGCGCAAATTCTCACTTTAATCTGGATGTTGATGGTTACTAAGGGTGCATTCAGCACCATCACACTAATGGAACTTTTTATAATGGGAAAAGGTCCCATCGAGATCCCATCGTTAATGCGGAAGCTCTCATAAGTATATTATATACTTTCGGAGGTATTAGATTTCATTTCCGAAACTGCATGCACGCCCTCAGATAGCAATACTAACTGTTGAAAAAAAAAAAAAAGGTGCAGAATACACAAAAACATTACTACTAAACTACCCACAACATTCTATACACATTATGAAATCTACTAAAGGTCTATGAAAGTTGAAATAAACTAACCCCTGGTAGGAAAAATATTTTACATCCTCAGCTAACAACTATCAAAAATCCAAGCAAGATTTGTCTTTTCCCCACATCCGCATTTTTCTACTTTTCTGTCTGTGAAAAAAAATCATAAAATGAATCGATCCCACCCAATATCCCAATATCGAGAGATCCATGACTTCAAGTACAGCAATGAATCTAAAATTTTGTGACTGACTGATTGATTGATTGATAGTTTGATTGATTTCTCTGGCCTGATCGATGATTACACTAGGCTAGCAGCAAATCGATTGAGGGGGTAGAACAGAAAGAAGACAAAAAAAAAACCCCACCCGTCTGGTACAAATCAATTGGTTGATATTTAAACAGCCTCCTGTCGATGAAATTAATTCAGACGTTTATTTAGGCTCTGAGCCAAGAGGGATCGCTTGCGCCCGCCTAGCACCGACTCCGGCCTGTCTGGGATTAAGAGCGGTCTCTGGTTGTGAGAGGGAACAGTTTACATGGAACTGTCTACAGACAAAATAAATCAGTAAGTCAATCAATCAATTTGTCAGCCTGCCTGTCTGTCTGTCAGTCGGGCTGATTTCTTTTTTTTTTTTTTTTAATTTGGGTCTCTTTCTTTTTGTGCGAATTTCATTTTTCGCGGTTTCACGTGGGAAACAATGGCTGTAAGTTTGTAGGGGAAGAAAAGGTGTGAAGGTGTTAGATAATTGATGGTGCATTTTTCTGGAATATCTTTTATACAGAAAATTCATATTGTAATCAATCAGATCATCAATCAAATTGGTCAGTCAGCCAAGATCTCTTTCACTCAGGTTTTTGTTGGGAGGGGGAGGGGAAGGATGAAGAGGTTGCGGCATACAGAAGGAAGGTGAAACAGCCACACCGAGTGGTGATATCGTTTTGACTGATCAATGTGGCGACAAATTATTCAGTAAGCTGGCCATCAATATACACACGTTTATCTTAGAACATATTTACTGTGGAAGGCATGGAGTGGGAGAAAAGAGATGATCAGGCTCAAGATCATTGAAAGTGAGTTAAATCTGATTTGTGAAGTCATTTGAAATCAGTCAGAGAGCTTTTAGGAGCCCTTTTTCTCTTCTTGTTTCTTATTCTTTCTGATTAAAAAATTTTTAAAAAATTTCAGTTTGCCCGGAGTCCTGAATAAAAGCCAGTGATCAATCCATCAATCAATCACTCCACCTTTTAAATCCACCTTTAAGTTTTAGCCAATCTAGGCGTAGATAGACAAATCCACATAATACCACTTTGTGAAGTGCCCCAGGATAAAACTGCCCTCGCCTCTCTCCTCCACCAGAGAAGGAAGTGTTGGCATTTGACGATCCGCGATGTCCCTAGCGTACGTAATGTTTGATATCTAAACATCGATTATAGTGAAGCAATTCGTAGCATTTTAGCACACCAGTACCATGTGCAAGATTATTAAATCACAACACATAAATGTCACTATGGTGAAAAATGACCGGAACAAATTGTCTGGCGGCGACAGAAATAACCAATGCACCGCTAGGTTAGTGACACACAGACCCACACTCTCGGGAAAGGGAAAAAAAGAAAGCGGCGAGAGGCTGGTGCAGCTGACATTGGAATACCAGCGGTTACCGCACGCTCAACCAAAGCCATAAATTTTGTTCGATCTGAAAAGTTCGGTCTACGAACCAATTTTAAGTCTTTACTAAAGAGGAGGGAGAGGGAAGTCTATCGCGATTCATTCCATATTGGTAGGAAGAACAATAACTTCATTAATCTAAGGTAAGTAGGTACTGAATTTTCCATTTTAACAACTTGCACTGAATTCTCAATATTAAGGAGGATCTATGACGTCATAGATCCTCCTTGATGTGGGGTCACTGTCTCATAAACGTTTTAAAAAATGGGAGTTTCGTTGGGTTGTTTTTTTTTGTTCTTGACAGACCACTATTGAAGAATATTCTTCCCTGAAAAGATAAGTGAATTTCTAGTGTTGATAAAAACAGAAACTAGACGCCTGCAGATCTGGTACCCTAATAAAACCAGAAAAAGAAAAGAGTCTGGTGCGAAAAAAAAAATGCTCGCGATTAACAAAGAGATCAGAGAGGCGATCCCATTCACCGCATTGTTACCAGTAACCGCATTGTTACCAGTAACCTTTCCCACTTTGTCCGCATTCCCAACCGTCTAGCAGGACGCAACAGGAAAAGGACAGACAACAGAAAAAAAGACTAGGTCATTTGTTCTATGACTGTAATCGGAATGTCATGTGTCATTATATGACTGACTGACTGACTGACTGACTGACTTAGTAACGGTTGCTACCATTCGTAGAGATTTCCCCTTATGATAGGGTAAAATGGCTTTACAAAAAGCAAACTTGCAGGAAAATCGTTTTTTATAAACTGTTGGGGAAAATCGCAAAAAGTGGGGTAAAGTGGGCAAAAATACTTGGTATACATTGTAGGATTCTTTTCCCAACTACATTTGCTTCAACATCGGGGTAGGGACGTGTGGACCATGGGATAGTGACCATTTTAAACTATGGACATAATATGACTGTTGAATAACGTGGATCGAGTGTGATACCCAAGCCTTGCACTGATGTCATGCTAAACGGACAAGATAATTTACTTACATCTGCACTATTTCAGAACTTGCGCAGTGACGATGTGAACTCTTACCATTGTAAGAATAACATTAACTCTACATGTCAAATGCTACCAAGGGAGCATTCAGCACCGATGCAATAATGTACTGCTTATGATGGTATGAGATCCCATCGTTACTACGCAAGCTCTCTAATATTGACTGTCGTATTGATGAGTGATATATGCTCGCTGTAAGTGATACAAGTAATCAACAGCTGCGATAAGGGCTAATCATGATCAGTGATCAGTAATTTTTAATTGCTGGGCTTGGGGGTGGGAGGGGACTTGTTCTAGTTGCATTGCCATTTGTGCTATCTCCTTGCACAGTCTCCCCCCCCCCCCCCNAACCCCCTCCAATTCAAAAAAAAAAAAGATCGCAAACTGCTTTCTACAACCGATTTATATCTATATCTAACATCTTCCAACAACAGGGCGTATCTTTGCCAAACCTCTTTCTGAGAAAACAGTGGTTCTGTCTGACTATATAGCTCTTTTTTTCAACACAATTTTTGTCTAATTTCTGTCGTTGCAGTGTCTCTCAAAAAATATTTCACTGGCAAATGAGTACTGACATATACATCACGAGTGTGCAAACAAGTGATTTCGCTGCAAAGAAAAAAAACCCAACATTTGCCGTTTTGTCAGAAGACGTGAGCTATCTCTGCATGAAAGCTACTAAGTCATTATACAGCACTGTAAATAAAAAACATGAATGGCTGACTCGGCCACACAGCAACTGTTAAGCTCTCGATATACGATTAGGTTGTGGTTGGCTGGGGGCGGGGGGAGGGGCNTCTACACCCGATTTATAGTCTATATCTAACGTTTTCCATCAAAAGGGCGTATCTTTGCCAAACCTGTTTCAGAGAAAACAGTGGTTCTGTCTGACTATATAGCTCTATGTTTCAACACAATTCTTGTCGACTTTCTGTCGTTGCAGTGTTTCTCAAAAAAAATATTTCACATATACATCACGAATATGCAAACCAGTGATTTCGCTGGAAAAAAACAAACCCGAACATTTGCCGTTTTGTCAGAAGACGTGAGCTATCTCTGCATGAGAGCTACTAAGTCATTATACAGCACTGTAAATAAAAACATTATGAACGGCTGACTCGGCCACACATTAACTCTTAAGCTCTCGATATACGCTCAGGTTGTGGTTGGCCNNGGGGGGGGGGGGGGAGGAGGGGTGGAGCTGTGATACTGAAGTGATACATTGGCTTAGCTGTACTATGTATGTATAGCACCGGTACTATGTGCTGTAGGGATGATGGGCGGATAACTGAATTTTTATCCGTCGCGACACTCAGCCTTCACACTCTGTGCATCGAAAATATCGATTCTATATTCGATTATGATACTTAAATCTGGATAGACATTTCGATACCTTTTCGATATCTTTTGATACCGCTAACAGCTGTTGCATTAAGGAAACCAATTACTGAGCTGGTATGGAGAATCGGAATAGGATGACACTGACTCCGATACTTCGTACCATTGTAAAGACCTCTTGTTGCTGTAGGTTCTTCAGTGAAGCATTTTCACAGACTGTTAGTGAGGATCGCGTGAGAGTCAGAAATACTTTCGACGCGTCTTACACTAGATAGATCACTGTCCCAGGTTAAATGAAGCATGGCATGAAAATTTATAATATTTCAAAGACAATTTGGAAGGTTGAAGGGGGTTAAGGTAGTGGAATCCTGTTCGGGTCGGACAAACTTCACCGCTGAAATCGAAAGTATCGAAACTGTATGGAAATTCCCAACTATCGAGAGAGCATTCGATACTCCGACACGATTCCGCCCACCACTAATGTGCTGTGCGTAGATCAGAGGCTAAAGATGTAGAACGGTCAGTAACCCACATCTCGTGGTGTTGATACTCGCACCGCGTTCGGAAGTCAAGGTTACCAGTTTCTGATGAAGTACTCACACTGTCTTTGTAAGATGAGACACAGTCGACCCCGCATAATCGCAACAACACGGGAGTGTAACGAAGTTGTGTTTTAAGCAGCAGGTGCGATTAAACGGTCCTGTTAGTTTTCGACCTTAGTACATGACATCTGATTTCAGAAAATGTTGCGATTAAGCGAAATTCACTGCACCATTTGCAGTCACTGTATATGATGGGTTTTGTGTGTTCCATAGCATTTAATTTTTCTAACAGGGCATTTCTTCCACACCCCCCTCTTTTGTGTNGGGGGGGGGGGGGGGGGGGGAGGAGGAAAAGACAGCTTAAATCCTCAAGAACTGTTAAAAAGTCACTGTCCAGATTCAGGTAGAGTGTCGATAATATTTCCCATACCCACACTATCCAATTGTAATCCCTCATCATCCGCGCTGCAGTTCCTTAACCCTTCTTCTCTTCCATTCAACATTATTAGAAAACAATACCACGGACATTCACTTTAAGCTTCCTTCCCAATATCATTCCGCTTCCCCCCCCTCTCTCTCTCTCTCTCTCTCTCTCTCTCTCTCTCTCTCTNAAAAACAGCAATGCCAATAACAACAACAACAACAACAACAACAACAACAACAAAAGCCTAGAGTTCAGTTGTACACTCTTTCACGCTCAAACAAATTACCTTAGAGAAGTACCGTACCAGGACACCACGTGCAGAATAATGGAACGTGACCAAAAAAAAATTGCGCACGTTAAAAATCCCTTGGCAGTTTAAAATCGTAAAAGAGTAGGCCTAGCGGCCGCTGTCCGGGCAAAATTGATAGGAAAATTCTACTAAAAAACGTTCACAGTAACCCTGAGGGCGTAATATAGCCGTAATCGTGCTGACACGCCGTAACACACAAACTCAAACTCAAACCAAAAAAAAATATAGCAGAGACACAGAAGTATATCACAATCGCCATGAAACTTTGTATCACCTACATTCTTAGATGAAATGAAAGACAAACTTCGAATTTATGCTGTCATCTCAGTATATAAATCAAATTTTCTTTTCTTAAAATCAAAATCCCTAACAAGTCTTCTTATCTTGGGTCTCTTTTCAGGACTCCCGACGGTATCACGTATCCAGGCAAATTTTTTACGACTTCCTCCAGATCTACAGCCGGTTCTACTTGTGGCAGCGCACAGACAATGCTATATTGCTCAGCAATTCGGGATTAACAACAAATATCAAGCTATGGATTATTCAATTCAATCCAGTACTCCTTTTTATCCAGTTTGTGGATACTGTGTCCATTATCCACGGAATTCCTTGATTGGGATTACCTGGTTGGATTACTGTGACATTTGAAGATCAGGAAGTAACCAATACGCTCGTATCGTATGCTACAGAATCCTGCGTAGTGGACGCCCTCGTTTTGGACCGCCAGGCAGGGTAATAACCAATGTTGTGTTGTATTTGTTGTTGTTGGTAGTGTTGTTCTGCATTTCTTAGAGGTCTTGCTGTTCTTACTGTTAATGTTCTTGTGCTTGTTTTGTTTAGTGCTGTCTCTGAGACTTGCTTTGTCCACAGAAATGGGGATGTATGTTTGTGTATATACGTTTTATAGATATATGTTAAGGAGCAAATTTAATGAAGCTTAATTTCCGTAGTCGACATCGCATGCCTCTCAGAGTTGTCACTTCCATGAACCAAGTCATATTATAGACCACTCCGCTTAATGCCAATAGACCTGATCTGCAGAAATGTACCCTTCTTTTACCTCCCCTCTCCCAAAACAAGAACCAGAATATGACTACTATCTACAATTGGGGGNGGGGGGGGGGGGGGGAGGGGAAATTCTTCAAATCCTACCAAATGACACTTGTGTTGGGACATCCTTCTGACATTTTACTGGTTGAAAGTACTATCACATTCACTACTGACATAAGCTCATAAGCAATGACATCATGTTGAGTGATGTGTGAAATTTTGGCTTGCTCGTGGGATGTCCTAGCCTGTGGGTAAAACACAAAGGACGGGACAGGGCAGAAGGGTGAAGGAAATATGGTAACAGCTGGTTTTATAATCACTTCAAATAATGAGTTCATGTAGTCGAGCTGGTAGCATGTAAACAATGTTAGCAACTGATCAAAGTATACTGGGAAAAGAATGTTAGAAACTCCCCCTTCCTCCATCACCTAGAGGAAGGGAGAAGGGGGGAGAGAGAGAGAGAGAGAGAGAGAGAGAGAGAGAGAGAGAGAGAAGGCCAAAACAGGAAACGAGCTGAACCAAAGGAAATAATAGAAGTCAGCTTACCTTGGAAATCCACCTGATAGTTAACCTGAAATGATAGGAGGAGATGTGTTGAAATCATTATTTCTAATGTAATATAACAAGTAAGAGATCATCATTGAAATTATCATTCTAATCTCATTAATGTAGAGAAATTTAATATTTCTTGTGTATAATAAATCTTTCTCGTTGCTTCAGGGTAGAGGGTAATCGCCATTCCCCATCTCACCCAAAGTTCTCTGTGATGTCACAGGCATCCCAAACGCT
Organism: Ellobium chinense; assembly: GCA_033807755.1. NCBI lineage: Eukaryota > Metazoa > Mollusca > Gastropoda > Ellobiida > Ellobiidae > Ellobium > Ellobium chinense. The sequence continues at coordinate 506,436 of JAWQUT010000313.1, forward strand.
TCCCATTCTCCTAGAGTAGTCCATGTAATTCACCTTTAACCCTGTCCGTAATCTGATATACTGCTGAGAAAAGTATGTAGTTTAATCCACAGGCGAGTCTCCATAGGCCTAAACGATGCAAGATACTAGTTTCCGAGAACACAAACACCCTAGTGGTTGTTTTTTTTTATATAACTTTTTAAAGTTATTAATAATTAGGCATATGTCTTTTATTAAATGGCTTGCGCTCTCCCCCACAAAACAACAACAACAACAACAACGATAAAAAAAAAAAAAAAACTTGCTCAAGTCACCCTCCTCTCCAAGAGAGAAGACCGAGTTTGTAGTGGAGTCCTGCGTTCGAATCCAAAAATACACGGTAGATAAGAGCTAGACTGTGGTCGATACTGAGTCAATAAAAAAGATGGTCGGGCATTAGCAGCCAGGAAATAGTTCTATTGATGTAGGTCTGTTTAATCTGGCAGGGCTTACTTAGAAGGTGAGCAACCAAGCGGAAATAGGGACAAGTACTGACCAACAGGGGGCTAAGTTATGCCTATTATGTGTCTGTGTGCCTTCTCTCTCTCTCTCTCTCTCTCTCTCTCTCTCTCTCTCTCTCTCTCCCTCTTTTCTCTCTCTCTCTCCTTCCCTTCTTCTCTCTCTCGCTCACTCTCAGGTCCAGCCAGCAACACTGACAGCTTCACCACCGCCCCCTCTCATTTTTTATTTCTCTCAGATCGTTTCCTTCATCCACTTCTGTCTATCTTTCTGACCCCCTCCTCTCTCTATCTCAACCCCCCAAGCTCATACACTGTTCTCATAGTATCATCTTTATAAAATCATCATAGAGATGAACTTTTGTTGTTGTTGTATTTTCAATTCAACACACCTACGAAAGAACCTTTCTGTGTATGCTTGTGTTTTGACCTTTAGCGAGAAGGGATAGAAAACACAGCTTCATGTACATGTATCATTCCCTCGCCAACGCTTATTATTTCTGTAAACACATCATTAAAATTCTTCTGCCTGTAATGGCTGATCAGAAAGATATCTACGCCATAACCAAGCAAGGTAGCTCTATTACTGCTTGAATTGTTAAACTGTCAATTATTATAATCCTCAACCTGTGAGTGAAGTTTAGAAACAGCCAGGCAAGGGAAATCACTCTACAGGACTGGTTTGCCTTCACATGATTTTAATCGTCAGTAGCTTGTGTTTACAGAAATTTGTGCTGTTACATTCATTCTGCTATTCAAAGCATTTTTGTTGTTATATGCTTGAAACTGTCAATAATGGGGAACAAGAACAGATCTAGCAGACCTGTTAAACGAAAGTTTCCAGGAAACAAGTACAGCAAGCCTGTCAGTAGTCATTGTGAGAGCAGCACAGTGTCAGAACATAGAGCATTGCCTATTATCGACAAGGAGATTCATGAGGATGAATGCTCATCTGCCAAGAAGATAAAGGGTGAAGATGGCTGTGAAAGAGACAGAGATGCCAGTTCCTGCCAAGATGGTTTTATCCTCATGGATACAAAACTACATTTTAATTTTATATCATCTAACATAGTAGAATTTAGTAGTTTTTTCTGTTTTTTCAAGGTTTCCGAAATGTTGTTTTTCATTCACTTTACATATTTCCATGCATGATATTTCTGTCAGTTATGCTTTAATTGAATTGAAAGTTTGCAAGCTTACATACCTAATGACGCAGGTCCTGTAGTAAAATTAACCTAATCAAAACTATACTTACAATTTTATGGTCAGTACAAAAGTGGTTATTGGTGGAAAATTGAACCGTCCAGGCAATAAATATTTTCAAAAATTCATAAACAGATAAGATACACTTGTATTGCAAACATTTTACTACACAACTTGTATCAGTAACATGGAAACATATCTGCCAAATTTTAATGATGTTTAATTTTGGGCAAAGTTATCATGTTTTAAGCATATGTGCTATTTTTAGTAACATCTTACGCATAATTAATGACTCATTTGCATAAATTTTCAAAATTACACACTTTGAATTTTTCTTAACTCATTATTATGTGCTCATATATGTGGTTGATATAACTCTGGGTACATTATTTTGAAAAACAGCTATCCTGAGGGGGGGTGCTACCTTAAGGTCAAGGGGCATATTCTTTCAACAAAATTCCATGGTAACCAAGTGTAAATAAACGTTGCCAAGGAAATTTTGACATAGGATGCCCTATTATAAATACCAATACCTGCATTAAATGGCTTGAGATTAAGTTGGTGTTAGTGACAACTGACAGAGAAATGAATGGTGTATTGAAAAAAGTAACATTTAAAAAATGACCCACATCATCATTTTAGTGTTATTAAAGAGGAGGGGGGGGGGTGCTACTTTAAACGTCAACGGTGATGCGAACACCCTCCAAGGCATGTGTAACACGACAGTTTAGTATCACGAGAAACCATTCTTAATATAAATTACCATCGCTGATCATTCACTAGACTTACATAATACGCTTTGAAAGCTGCATAATTTGGGAAAGATGTATAGGCTACCTACACCAGGGTATAATGAAGAGACACCAAGAAAGAAAGGGAACATGATGGCTGGAGACGACATTTGCGACCGCAAGAGAGGCGACATGAATCCAAGGCCCAAAGTTGTGACTGCTCTAACCCGTAGAACCGAACTTGTGAGCCAATGTGCTAAACTACACAAGTTTGCATCTATGGGTATGGGCTGTCACGGCTAGACAACACGATGGAGAGAATCAAGGGGCTAAACACAACTGATCAACACGACATATCCGTGAACCTAACAACTACTGATATTACTTGGTGCCAGGCGACAGACAGGACGACAGAAATGTATGTTAAAGAAAGACCACAAACTATCCAAGATGAACTTTTGAAATGGAGACACTCGGTAACCAAAGTCTACCCGATAGGACACTCTGCAAACTATGAGGGAAGACGATATCATGATGCTGGAAGGTGGCATTCGTCATTCGAAGCACAAGCCGCTACTCGGCATAGATAGAGGTCTCGAGGTTTAAATCTACGAGATTATCCTTTAGAGTTTTATGGCGACTTCGGGCAAGAAACAAAGTCAAAGTGGGCGGAAAACGGTCATAGTCGAGGGTTCTTGGACATTTCGTAGCTTATGTAAAATAATTCGTTAAACTACCATATATAAAACAATCAATTACTGACGGAGAACAAGGGTACTTTAATGGCTCCCATTAGTAAAAGTGACGCCAGCCAAATGCACGATGTCTTATATACAGGATGGTTCATCTCTCTTCTCCTCTGTCTTCTCATTGTTCATCTGTTCATTCGATTCAAAGAGAAAGAGAGATTCTCTTCTTTCTCCTACCCCACCGTCCATTTTCTCATCAGTTCATCCACTTCAAAGAGAGAGAGAAGCTCTCTCTTCTATCCTCTCGTCCATTTTCTTATCAGTTCATCCACTTCAAAGAGAGAGAGAGAAGCTCTCTCTTCTATCCTCTCGTCCATTTTCTCATCTATCCAACCGCTCCAAGGAGGACAGAGCCAGAAGCATGCTTCAAAGTGAGGTAGTAGGTTGTATTGTTAAGAACTACACCATAACTGAAGAACAGTACAATCTGCTAGCTTTCCCTGAGGCAGGCCCCAACAACCACGACAGCAGCGGTGATACGGTGTCATCATCATCATCATCATCATCGTCACTTTTACCACCCTCATTATCATCATCATTACCATAAGAACAACACAGAAATTCAGTGTTCAGCATATGAGTTAGATCTGGGTCTACGTGATATCTGAAAGACTTCACACTGAGCCTAGCATAATCGCTCGCCAGCCTGTCTTTAGTGATTGAAACATATTCATAAAATTTCTGTTCATGCTGCTATGCATTTTCCATTTCAAAATGTTCGTCTTCATCAACACTGCAATGCTGCTACTCCTACCACACATCAGCAAAACAATGTCTGATCTTCTTGAGTGAATGGGTTGTGATCTGGAAGTATTTCATTTCTGATCAGCCAATGACTCTTTCCATCCAGCATCGTAGCGTTTTCACATCTTCAGTCATTCACTGTTACTTCCTCATCATCATCACAATCCGTCCTCATTATTTGTACTACTTCTTCTATGTCCACTATCGTCTTCTTTTGATATCTTCAACATAAATTTTGAGGGATAAGACAAATTTTACGCTATCATAATATCTATTTGGCAGAAAAAGTTGAAGATTTTTGAGGAACATCACCAGGACTTTTTCATGCAGCGTGAGGACTCGAGACGTCATTGAATTTTACTTACAGTAGTTCTACTTCTAAACTGGCAAATCCAAAACTGGATCGTGCTGTACACGTGCAAAGAAAAAAAAATATATGACACGTAAAGGGCAAAAATTCACCTAAATCTACATCCACGTATAATCTTCAGTTTTTAAGACTTTTCAGCACTGTATCTTCATATGATACTTTTCATCATGAACTGTGTTCTGATCTTGAGCAAAATGACAGACGGGAGTTCCCATCATGTCCATTATAAATGAAGAAAGCCGTGCTTTTTAAGAAATGAAAAATTTGCGAAAAAGCAGCTTTGTTCCCAAATCATCCCGAAGGAGTTTTTTATTTCCTCCTCATCTAGTAGGGCAGATCTAAATGGGCTTCAATTAACAGCTACGGTAATACAAAAGCAGTTTTACTGAAGGAGAGAGAAATGATATATAGCCTTATAATGTATTACGAGTCGCCAGTTGGACTTTTTCCCCTCTTTGACATGCCAGTAGTTTCTGTTAGGAGCTCATATAAAATAACCAAAACGTTGGTTTATGATTCAGAAAAAAAAAAAAATAACGAACGTGCAGACTCACACAGACGTATAAATATGACAGACCTTTTTTTTTTATGGCGTAATGAAGCCACGCAAAAACATAGGGTATCGTATATAATAACGCTGCGAAACAGCTATCATCGGTAATGCAAACAAAAATAATGTAACAATTAATCACCTCCTCTTTTCACTCTTCTGCCTGCTGGTGTTGTATGTGCTATCTATCTCTGTTGCTGCGTTGTTGCGGTTGGGACACGAGGCTAAGACAATAATTATGAAGATACTGTACGTCCATGCACTTTTGATAGGTCATACGTGCTTTCTTCCACGCACAATAATGTAGTTGGGCTATAGGGTGCTCACTTTGCTCCTTATGTTTTTCTTAGGAAAAACGTCAGCCGGGGAGAAAACTCTTGCGTAGGGAATGCCAGTTTGAAAACAATATCAAATGTTAAATGGTGAGAGGATAAGGAAAGTGTAAACATTTCGTCAGATTTCTTAGGCCATTTGGTGCCAGCGATGCAGAGCTTTCATTTCTGAGGATGCCGCTCTTCATTATGAAGTTTTCATTTACAAATATGAAAAGCACGGGCTGGCAACTTTTATCCATGTTGCCCTGCATGTTTTAAAACCGGAATACCAAGCGTCACTAATGTCTAGAAAAGAGCAGGTTGTCTCATAATTTGATATAAAAAACACTGAAATTTCTTTCTTGCATGTCAGTTGGAGTTGTTTTTTTTTTTTGTGAGATTGTGATACAGGTGATGAATCCCACTGTACTGATCCTTTGTGACAAACAAACAAAAAAAAAACTGGATTGCCTCCATCTTCGACTGTTCCATGTCTAGTAAATAAAACCAATTTCAGTAGTAGAGCTCTAGTGTATAATTACATATACATATTGTATTTGTGTTTCAATGAAACACCCATTTTTGTGTTGAAATGGAAAACTCATGCATGTCAAATTTTTCAGTAATTCTTGTTTTGTTCGTTAAGATTTAACGAAATTTTTTTAAAAAATTAAAAATCGTAACATTCAAAATAATCGTCAATGCAAGCCAGATCTAAATTTTCCAGAAGAAATTGGAGAACCAACCCCAATCGAAATATGTGCAAATTTCTGCCATTTATCAAATGTGAAACTGCGACTCTACCCATCAGAAATAATTTTTTGGGTATCACATTGTAATGGCAAGCTTGAGAGATTTCCGGGTAAATCAAATATTTTCTATCGTTCAGTCAACAACACAGAAAACCGGATTACTGCGATGGACATCCACTAACAACGTCTGGAATGATAACAGAATTATATTATTCATTGTTAATGTTAATTATTATCATTACAGAGAAAGAAGACAGAAGAAACAGTCAGTGGCAACTTTTTGCAGTCTAATCCTCTGGTAGCAAACAGGGTGCGGAGAATAAAAGAAAGTATTAAGAATATATTAAATACAATAAATATAAGTGCATCCAAAGTCCTCGGACCAGTCTATTTGTGTGGGTACGTGTGTGCAATCTTTTCCTTTAAACTGAATGGCACTATGTGATTTAAAGGTGACCACCTTTTTAAACAGAAGTGGGATGGAGAGGGGGGGATTTACATGCCAAAAGTAGATCTATATTAACTCTTCAAGCCCCAAAAGTAGAAGTACAATATCATAAGAAATAAAATTATGTTTTAAGTGTGTAAATGTATAACGTACATGGGCTTAACTGAACCCAAAACCAAAGAAATCTGTTACGGACATTTCCTCAAGGAATAATCATCCTAGAGATTTACGCCATATCAAATGACAAGACCGGACACTCCACTCTATTGTGCCATGTATTTTATATGGCACTTTGGATCTTAACGGATTATGTGATATATTTGAGGCAGCTCTCGGGGTATCACAGACAACAGTGCAGTTGTTTTACGCAGAGCATGACAATTTCTTCAATCAATTCTAGCCATAGATAATTGCTTATTGTGACACACAGGTGTTTCATAAGTCACAGACTTGACAGATTACGAAAAGTGAATTCAATGCACGTACCTTACGCCACAGAATTTAAAGAAAAAAATCTATAAAGCATTAATAGCTGTTTCCTGGGTGTCGCTAAACGAAATCTTTGGCAGGAAACTTATTCTCAAGATGCAGAAATTAGCACAGTGTACCATGCAATCAACAAAAAACGGCGGCCAAAGTCATGCCCGGACAAAAAAAAATATGGTTCGTATAGGATATTGTCTAGGGGCGTCTATATCAGTGATGTTGTTTATCGGGCTAAGTGCCTCTGCAGATTTTTTTACGATGTGTTTTACAAAGCAACGTTTTTGGTGCGTCCTCCCACTTTCATTTTTGTAATTTTTTTTTCTTTCGTAGCTCTCTTTCTCTTTCTCCACTCTTCATCCACCATTTTAACTCACCTCTCTCGGTAGATCTAGTGTCATGTGGTTTGTAGTTGCACCATGTTTGTTTTCAACTCATAACGGGGAGTGGCTGCCACGCACAGTACAAGACCCATCAAAAATACCAGATGTTTTCTGACTAATCTAGTCTCGTCTAGTTACCAGCTTTGAAAATATACAAACTGTCTTCGTCTGCAAAAAAAGTTTGAGGGCGTAACCAGCGCCTTTGGAGCATTACATTGTGTGTGGCTAGATTGCTTTTACTCACAGTCGAAGGGCTTAGTGAAAAGTCTTTGTATGTGTGCATCTGTGTGGGGGAAGGGATGAAGCATAAAGTTTTGTTCCGTCTGTTTTCAAAGGGTTCACTTTTTTTTTTTTTAAAGAGGCGAAGTTTTTAATTGCCCACAATTTTTCCCCCAAATATTGCCAAAACACAGAACTTTATTTTTTCTATTAGTGTTACGATTTAAACTGATGCGTACTTTGCTTTTAAGAAACAGCGTATAATCACACTTAACATTCACCTAGGAAAAAATGTGTAACATGCACATTTTCGCGCATAAATACGCTGACATACAGGGACCTATTATTTTGGTAAAAGTGCAAAAAATCATTTGTGGAGAGGCTGAATTACTTGGAGACAGTGACCTAATGTCATTTTAGTTTTAATAAGTGCACAAAAAGCCATTTAGGTTGGCAATAAATCATTCTCCCCCAACCCCTCCCCCCCCCCCCCCNNNAAAAAAAACCAAACTATTATATCAGTCAGGAATTTGATTTTTTCTTTGCGAGGGCTAATTGATATAAGCAAAAATTATACATTCTGGGAAAGTGCTTTGTTTTTCTCATTCTGGGAAGAGGGAGGTGTCCCAACAAATGCGTCCCAAAATCTTCACATGCAATTCTAAATCCCGCAAAAGTAAGGTAGGGCAGTAAAAACTTCCAAGATCGTTGGCGATATATGTTCTTTAAATTATCTTCGAAGGTGCAAGGTTTTTACGGGCTTTAAACTGACTAACAGAAGTCAAAGAGTATAAAATTTGCACACACAAAAGAAATGAATGATAAACGCCACAGTAAAAATTGTCACCGCAAACAAACGAAACAAACATCCTAGTGCGAGCCAGGCCCTCTTTTTTTTTTTTAATCGACAAGAGTGGCCTTGACCTTTAACCTGTCAAACAGTAAATCAGCAGTTAACATGCATAGACTGGCATGTCAGGATGACCTAGATATGAATAAGGGGAGTGCACCGATCACCACAGCCCGAGTGCACGACGCGGTTATCAAACCCTAAATAGTAGAGGGCTGTTGGCTCGCTGAGGTAGGAGCTCTTTAAGATATTGAAACTTCAGTTCTACTCTTTCCTTTGCCCATTCTCGTTGGCAATAAATAAAACTTAGGACAGTCACACCTCTTTTTTGTAAACATTAGTCATCTCAGTTAACAAAAGTGCCATGTCCATCATTTGTCCTGTGACTCACGACTGTTCCAGCACTACTCACACTACACTTGGTCCTTAAGAGAGTCCTACCAGTACACTGCTGTGCAATGAGAGAACACCGTATAATCATTTGTTTTGGCTTATGTGATTGTACGGTCTTATGTCATTGCATGACAGTATACCAATGGACAGCAAAACTTGGAATTTAACTCTCAAAGTCCCAAGAGTAGAAAAGTTAATATAGTGACAAAGCCAGTTCCTTTTGTGTTTTGAGTAAGTAGTTTACACTTTTCAGCTTAACTTTTATAATGTCTATATAGACTATTAACTGTTATTTAGTAATATATGACATTGCATGCTGGTTCTTTGAGGAGTCATTTCCACATATCTTGTTTTGTTACGGAAACACCAAGCTCATGTGCCACATATGGCACAGTGGGTCTTTGAGGGTTAAAGTTACGATATGCTAACACTCAGATTCAATAACCCACAAAATATGCTAAAGCAAACTTCACAAAGAGTTCTGGAAAGGACACACACACAACCCACAGTAACGCAAAATAATACACACACAAAAACAAAAAAAAAACAAAAATATAAACTTACATAAGAAATGAATAATATTTTATGAGAAGCAAAATGGCAGGAATAATATAAAATATCAATGTGTCAGCCTTGCTTTCAAATCAAACGTCGCAAACTACGTCATGTTTCATATTATCGTCACCGTTCTGCAAGTCATATGTAGCATTTCTGGGAGCACGCGAGCGAAACATTTCTATGACAAAGCAAAAATGAGTCCGCGTGTATTTTCGCGACAGCAGTTTTACCGGGGAAACTATTTTGGCAGTTTTTTTCTTTTTCTAACATGTCAACATGCCTAATTTGGACCATTTTCGAAGCTCAGTGAGACTACTGTATTTGACAAACTTGAGAGTGTGTTCCCTAATAGATGAGCAGATCTAGGCATAGACAGACTTGTGCACACTGATGAGGAAGAAAGTTTGGCCCAGACCTGGTGCTAGTGGCAGTTCTTAATTATGATTTTCAGTCAGGACTCAAAGAAAACCAAGCAAGTGCAATTTGTTGCAGGCTATTTACAGAAGCAATAAATTACAAAACCGAGTGTGAAAATGTTATTTCATTCATTGAGTCTATTTTTCAACGTGAAATCTTCCAGTGTGAAATCTTCCAGTGTGAAATCTTCCAGTTTGTTAGAACGACAAACGTCAGATCAAAAAGGCAGGTAATGAAGGTTTTTAATTCAAACATTTTGTAATTGTTTAAATTATACATGTCCCAGATAAATAAAAATTTTTACGCTGGAGATTATTATTACAGTTTATTATTGGAGATTATTCAATATCAGTTGGAATGTTAAAGCGCAGTTTCCTGGAACTGGATATAAAGTACATAGAGTTTCTTGTTCAGTATATTTAACGAGCGAAGCATATGACATTATGATAGTTTCAGCTGATTTTTTTTTTTTTTATCTAGGTTGATATGTTAATGGAAAGAAGAATAATCAGAAGATAATTGGTACCATTTCCACTCCTCCTCCCACTTTCCAGCAATCCCAGGAGTTTGCCCGGGGAAAAACACGAAATGTGTGAAGAGATATCAAGTTTTAAATACCCTAATTGTGACATCGCAATTTGATTTCAGAACACATTCTTTCTAGATAAGCTCGGACAGGATATGAAAAGAATCCCTTCTGTTAGTTTTCCACTTTTCGTAACGCAACATTATTTTATCTTGTCATGCTCGTGATTTATTGTATTACAGAAAAAAAAATAACCGGGGACAAAAGTAATCACGTCCACTCACAGTGACTTCCAAAATATTACCCAAAGTTTGCCCAAGAAATACTACTTTGTTGATTCGTTTGAAGTTTTTCATATTAGGGTTTACATTCTAGAGAGGATGTTTGTGTTTGTTTATTTTCATACAAACCCAATAGGATGACTACATAACTACGCCAGACTTTACAAGTGGATATTGGACAACACCAGGTGGTGTTTAATGATAACAATACTAAATCACCACCAAAAAAATACAAAACAGGAACAAAAATGTTAATCATCTAGACAATAAATATCCTGTGCAAGTTCATCGTTGTTACAGAAGGATTTTTCATTCTTCTTTTTTTTTTTGTCTTTGTCGAACGCAATAAAGATGTCATGGTAGGAGATCTGTAGATAGAATTTAAACTAATCCTCATCACTAAAAGAGAAAGGAAAAAAAAAGGCGCTAGGCTTAACGAATCATGGACCCTGATTAAATATTCAAACTTCCATCTAGTAAATATTACTTTCCCACAGGGATTCATTGCAGATTAGGATTTTCTCTAAAAAGGGAGTAACACGCATAAAAAATTCACAAAAACTGCCAATAACGGGGTACAATCTTTAATTTTTAGTGGAAAGTAAAAGTGGAGTCCATCTACAGTAAACTGTTTAAAGTGAAAACCCGGAATTAATCAATACGTTCTTTGGCCCTGAGTTTGTTCTTTCTTTGCTATCTATCAGTGTTTAGTTAATGTCAAACTCCCTTTATAGAAGTAAAATATTCTAACCAAGCGAACGCCGCTGCACGTGTGCAACAAAACACCATGCAAGCAAACAAACAGGGAGAAGAAAAAAAAACACCACTTTATAATGTTGTTGTGGCGGGGAGGGGGTGGGGGGAGGAAGGCTTTCATCGAAGCTGTTACCGCTGAAAGTGACGCATAACAACACGTTTCATCATCAGCTCCTTTGGAAAAACCCACATGATGTGGACAATCAGATGTCAGAGTTTTATTGTTTCTGAGTCAGCGAATATTATTACTGCACAAGGCCACACAGAGTCTAGTGAACTTCTCTTGCCATCGGTGGTGTTAACTGCTCTTATATCAGTTGGGATCCTCGCCTCACCTTTTGATCTAAAACGCAAGCCACGCTCGAAAATAGGATACTTTTTGTAGAGCAGGAGGAGAACAAGAGACAACGGTAAATTACGCGACTGCAAGGACATAGTCTATATTATGAGAGAATAAACTTGTTTGTCTATATGAGAGAATAAACTTGTTTTCTCTACCACGAAATTCCATAGCTGCCCTGTTATGCCCCATTTCTCTTTCTGCTTCACTGATAGCTACTGATTCTCTCTCTTCCCTGGAAAACATGGAGTCGTCAAAAAAAAAAAAAAAATAACGTTATTATGGGCTAGGGTGTTGTGGAGGTTTTCATTAAAAGAGACCGAACTGTCAAACTCAAAAGTTATTTTCAGTTCTTATTATAGTTCTGACTTATACTTTAAAAAATATAGCGTATATCTCTTTTCAATATCTAAATAAGTAAGGTAGATCTATTTCTATTCGTGTTTGTGAAAACTGTATGCCTTAATGGACTGGTGCAAAAAAAACAACAACATTGTTATTTAGCATTAATGAAATACTTTGTTGGGGNGGGGGGGGGGTATATACGGGGTTTAATATAAAAATATTTATACTGTATGTTGTTATCACAACCTCCATAGTCGTGATGTACGGATATTTGCTGTGGTTCCCATCAAGGTATCCCTACTGACACCAATATTATTCAGCCATCGTTCTCACGCAGAAAATTAATATCTAAACATATATATGCATTTTCATTTTGCTTTAATGCATTTGAAACAATCCTACCTGGAAATAACAGAAAGGTTCTCTTAGAAACATAATACATTTTTTTGATTGCACAGGAATACATTTGGACCTTCTGTTGGTGATGTCGCAAAAC
>JAWQUT010000313.1:519960-578038 GCA_033807755.1 Ellobium chinense
AACACTCGCCTGATCTGAACCACACTCCACCAAATTTCACTCATCAAATACACACACGCGAGTTCACAATTCACAAGCACAAAAATGCATTCAGTGTCAAATCCATGCCCAAGATTGTATTATGTAGCCCAAGATAGTTTAGGAAAGTCTGGTAGGCTATTCAGAGATGACGATAATGCACAGCTCATAGAAGATGGCAAAACATTCAGGGAAAGGATAAACACACAAAGAAGACAGAGACACCAGTTCATATTTCAAGGCAACCAGCGCCTACCAAAACACTTCACCATGTCAGAATCTCAGCTGATGGAACCAATTTTTTTAAAATCTCAGCACAGAATTCAAAGTGGCTTCCTTATTAAGTTGTTCTGGACATGTTTGTACTATTCCGAATTTGATTTAAGTAAAATAGTTGACTTTTCTTCTCCCTAAATTCCATGAAACTTTGTTTTCCAAGATTCCAAAAATCTGTCTGTTTCCCAAGATCTTTAGATCCACTGATAAAGATAGTTACAAAACTGGCTTGGATATTCTGTGTCATCATTTACATTTGGGCCTGCGGAATTGTTTAGTTTATAAAAGCGTGAGTCAGAACCCGCCCCCACCTGACTGAAAAAAAAAATAAATCACAGGAAATGCTTTTCCAAACAAAGTGCAAAAATAGCCTCAGACATACTCAGTTTAATCCAACTAAGAAAACACCACAATATTTTCATGAATCAATTTTTGGCATTTTTGAATAGTTTAGACTGGATGGAAAAATATGTCAAGAAAGGTCCCACTTAGAACACTGGAATGTGTGTGTGAAACATTCCAAGAACATAACTTCCACCTTACAACAATTAAGTGATCAGGGAGTGTAATGTCAACACTTACACTCTCATACTAAAGATGGCTGTTCTCACTCCCATTGTTATTGTTATTTCTAAACTACTCTCTCCTCCAAACCAGACCTATATAATGGCACCGTCAAGTGTACAATTTAATGTATGAAATCCTAGTTGTTTTCAGAGTCTATAGATATATAAAAAAAAAATTCAGGTCATGGACACAGCAAAGGCAGCTCTGCTTAATTGCAATCCACTTTTCATATAATCACAATATATTTCATAGACTAGAAAAAGTATTCTTTGTCTAAATATTACTAGATAATTGCAACTTCAATATTCCAACCTTATGAAATCTACCACACATTAGCCCATGGATACTGCCTTTTGATCAAATTGCTGCAAATCAAGTTTTAAATCTCCAGTTCCAATCATTATGTCACAGCTGACAAACAATACATGTTTACAAAATTAATGTCTTGCCCATGTATAGTCTATATATATTATAATAATAATATATATATGGGGGACGGAGAAACATCATACATTACAAATGTACAAGTGGCCATCTTACTGATTTGTGCCAACACATGCTGACATGACCATATCCCAAAGCCATTCTCTTCAATTATCTCACCAAACTAAGCGTGGAGACTGAAGAGCAGTTCATTACAAGTCTATTCACAATGGCCCTCTTGTGAAAGGTCTATTAACTTCGGCACTTTCCCATTTCCCGTTCCATCAGTTTGAAATCAGACCCAAGATACTCAACTAAGAGATGTTATTGCCACTAAATAAAAAAAATGCTTCCCACTAAAATGTTTTTCTTTCTCACGACAAGAGCAGTTAAGAGAAAAGTTCTGATGTTATTTTTCAAGAGTTGTCATAGATCTGTTGATTTCCAGTCTATATTAAGATCTGCATTACTACAAATACTATCTCCCAACAGGCCGAAAGTTTCATATCATATTCCTCCTACAAAATGCCAGAGGGTAATGGAAAACCGGACTAATGTAAATAAATATGAGACACTTTAATTTCATTCTCATAATCACCTGCTTAGAAATGGTTTTTGTTTCGAGCTATGACAGCAGTTAAATAGTCAACTTTTACAATGAACCACTTGTGCTCAGTATTCTGCTTTCAATAGACTTTCAGTGGGAGGGAAGGGGAAGGGGGAATGCCATCTGTAGATGATCAAAGTTTGATACACAAAATCAGAAATGGAAACTGTTAGAGTGAAAGTATGCTCACTAAATGTCATTAACTGTCCAATTCTGGATATGACTTTCTCTACTGAAGCACTCCAAATTCCCTCTATAAATAAAATATCAAGGGACACTTCTAACATGTCACAACAAAAAACACAATGGGTGAAGTTGGTTTCCTAGGAAAAATCACTTTTTCACACTTTTGGGATCTACACATCAATACTCTTCCCCCAAGAACATATTTTCTCCCAAATTAAAAGTACCTTAAATAGTGTATTTACAGAAAACCAAAAAAAACTGAGATGAAAAGTTGTTGTAGGGAACAGATAAATTCAAACAGAACTGTTCAATAGTCTTGATCTCAAAAACAGTTGTGGCAAAATTCTCTTTTGTCATTAGATAACAAATTTCTATTTGTAGGCTTCCTCACTCTGCCCACTCATGTCTGGGTGCCTAAATTTTGATCCTGAGCCAATAGTGGGTTTAAAACACTAGGCCTGTTGTGGAGTTGCACTGCATAAATGTGTGACAGTTATTGTCAGTGTATTTACTATCATTTATTATCACTGAATTTCTGACATCGTGAAACTACACATGATGGTCAGTCAGCTTGTCAGTACCAATCTGTCACCCAAGCTTGCTGGGGCAGAAGTTCACCTTTCAGAATCAGCCCACCTGAATAAACAATCTCATATTGCCATGACCTAAGAGTGAAGCTTGTTGTTGACTTCTATGATTCTGCTCCATGTGGGAAATACAAAATACCTAGAGTTAAGTGTGAATGTCTGTAATGCTGATGTTATTAGTCAAGAAATATTGTGGTTGGAATACAGGGCTACAAAGGAAATAAACAGTGGGTGTCTGTAGCTAGCTACATGGAACATTTTTTTAGCTAGCTGGACAGGACAGTTTAGTGTAAACTAGTGCGCACTCTTTCTTAGCCATAGGAGAAAGTTAGTGCATAAAAATCTCATACACACTAAAAGGTCAACTGATTAAGATTGCACACCACTACTTTCAAACAACATTTCCCATGACTTAAGAAATTTACTACTTCCATGAAAGGTGTCCTGGAATAAAGAAACAGAATTTTGCTGAGACACATCTCTTAGGGTCTAAGGGAAAGAACTCTCAGAATAACAGCCAGCTATAAGTTACCATTCCTTTCATTCACAAAATATTTTAAACTATGGTATAGATCTAGATACATCTTTATCAGCAGTCCATTTTCACAAGCATAGGTCAGTGAAAAATTGGTTATTCATACTTCGGGTCAAATGAAAATTAGAGTACTTTATCAGCTGATGATAATTTCGTTTTTCAAGGGCAAGTGGTGATAATCTTGTCAATTACTTTTCAAACTGGCATGATATCCTCTTGTCAATGAGGTCACTGTACCTGAAATATCTCCATAGGCTATAAGACATCTGTAGTCTGTCATGTAACTTTTCCTGAACTATCTTCGCTGGCCTTAAGACAACTGAGTCTATCATGTAACTTTTCCTGAACTATTTTCGCAGACCTTAAGACATCTGAGTCTATCATATAACTTTACCTGAACTACCTCTACAGGCCATAAGACATCTGTAATCTGTCATTTAACTTTACAAAGATGATTTCCCAAACTTGCTTCTTCATACATATCCTCTCATTTTATGCTTTCTCTATCCCTGCTTCAGTGACTCTTTCAAAAAAGCTAAAGGAATGCTCCTCATTTAGATAACTAGGCCAGTCAAGATCTTCAGATAATTACAATAAGCCGGCATCAATCACATTTTATTTCCTTCACAGCATCATTTTTTCATAATAGTTACCAATAAGTAGTACTGTATAAGTTCTTTACCCTTCTGAGCCCCACTCTCAGGCCATGGTAGATTTGAGATTCTGGCAGGCTGATGAAAGTAGAAAAAATATTCTACTGTTTTTCACAACCATAACAGGTTGTCTCAAGCTTTCTTCAGACACTGAACTCTGAAAGTAGTCTTTTAATTTTTGTGTTTTAGTCAACAAAATTTTCTTGCCACCATTTTACTAAGTGTGGGCAGCGCACATTCTATACTCATGTTTTCTTTATGAAAACATTAGTTGGTTCTTTGTTCTTTAGGATGCGGTTAAATTTTGGGAATATGAAATTCATACTGCTTTATGTCATGAAGTATTTATGTATAATTTTGTCATTGCACTCACATTTATGACTACAAAGAGCAAGAATGTGATAGCGAGATGGCTATAGCCTTCCTTTCCTATGATGCAGTTTTTCAAGAACCGTTGTGCTTTGATTTGTTTCTCTGCAGCGAAGTTAATTTTCCTCCAAAAATTATTTCAAGTTACCCTTAATCTTATTCTTAGATGTCTGCAACACATTAAACTTACTATCCTTTACACAAGTGACAAGAAAGATGCTTGCCACAGGCATTACTGCATATAAACTTTCATGAATGATATAAGTAGCACTGGCTTAAACAACTCCCTAATTCAGTCTCTCCATTTTTGTTTTCAGAACGATGAAAAGGCATGGACACCTGACAAGAATCCGGAAGACAATGGCAACTACCTCAGCAGTCTCATCTCCAGCTACTAATGGGGAGTAAGCTGAGTGTATGATAGTATGGTCAACCGTAAGTTTATGTGACAGACCAATCCAAATTGGGAAGGAATGATGAAAAGTTTGTGTGGTCATGTTCTCTTCATGTTTGTGTTTACCTTTTCGACAGCCTGCAGCCAACAACTTTTCTAAATAATTTATATGAGTAATGTTGGGTGTAGGGTTACAGAGAGATATATTAACTATAATTAAGAGTCTTACAATCAGGATAAAATTCAAACAAGTTATATCTTTTAAGTGCAAAATTCGATGATGTTTTAATCAGGGATGGTAGACATCAGTGGCAAAATATTTAGTTGTCATGATTACCACAAGGATTTCTCTTCAAAACTGATGTTTTTTCTTCATTCTTTCCATTTCATCCTTTATTAAAATACCAACTTTTTAATTGTTGGTTTTCTGAAAGTTTTCAAGATCTGCCATCCCTGTTAATGGGATTAATTTAATCTTTTCCACCAGTCTGGCTATAAAGAGGTGAAACAAAAACTTTCATGTTTTTAAAAAAAATATAGCTAATAGTTTCCTCTACTCTTCTAATTGGATGGAACTTGCATGCACGTCTAACTCAGTTCCTGCCAGCAAAGATCAGCACATGCCTGCCACTGAGATAACCAAAGACAAGAAGGGAAGAGGAAGCAATGACTGACAGCAAGAGAGATAATGGCTCCTACCTTTTCCCTGAGACCATAATTTGTGCCACAGTGCCCAGGTTATGGCCTTAGGAACGAGGCAGTGTGGCCCTGGTCGGCATACGAATCTCTCTCTCTCTCTTCGGCATCCATGCCACTTCCTTCGATGACACCTTGATTCAGAGACATCAGACCTGCAGTGCAAGATGGACATAATTAACATCACCCTTCTCAAAACTACTTAATCATTATCTATCTTATTATCTAATCCATCATCACTATCCATGCTGTCAACTTCTCAGATATTATCACTGTCATCCTCTTTGTCATTGCTGAATCATATTCATCTCACTATCCAATGCATCATTACTGTCCCTCCTGCCAATATCATGCAGAGATAGCTATTTAAGACATATTATCAGTGTCATTGTCCATCACTGCTCCGTCATTATCATCTTATTATCATCTACTGCATCACTGCTACTTTTCTGTACACTTTCCTTGTATAGCCATAAAAGACAGCTATTACTAATGTCATCCTTGTCATCACTGCTCTGTCATTATCATCTTATTATCATCTACTGCATCACTGCTACTTTTCTGTACACTTTCCTTGTACAGCCATAAAAGACAAGCTATTACCACTGTCAGCCGTCATCACTGCTCTATCATTATCATCCATTATCATTTTGATGCTAACTGTACTCCTCTCTCTAATAACAATATGAAACAAATATCATCAATGTTATCCTCTTTATCACTGCCCAATCATTATCATCCCACTATCTACCACATTATTGCTATCCTTACAGTACTCTTTCCCCTTATATCAAGAAAAGACAGCTCTCATCAATATCATCCTCATTATCACTATTGAATCATGATCATATTATTTCTACTGCTTCATATCTATTTCTAATTTCCAACTAACAACCATTATTTCACAGCTTGTGCCATGGGATTTCTTATCATCGTAAGAATTATATTGCTGTGTCAGTTGATGCTAAATGTGACCCTAGTGACATTCAATATCAGAGTTAATGTAATTTTTCCAGTGGTAAGTATTCCCACTTTTAATGTGCAAGCTCTCATTAACAAGTTGTTCTTTTCATCATTGCCGAGTTCTTGATCATCTTGTTGTATCATTGCATTCTCAACTTCTCCCTCTGAAGACACATTTGAACCCTAGTAATTTAACATTATGGAGGTAAACATGCTTCTACTTGGACATTTTCATTATCAAAATAAACCAGTGGCCTTAGTATTGTCCTATATGTTGTTAGAGGTCTGGTGTATCAGATGTCAAGCAGGTATCTATGTTTTATGTGCATGTTGTCAAATTGTTATTATGTGTGAGGTATTTGTTGTCAGAGTCCTCTCTTGGATTTATCCCCTTTTTACATAAAAACACTCAGGAGCCCAGGAATAGGGTTAATTTAGTGTCAGGTGGTCTGGGTTTACAGGGTTAAGGAAAGGAAAGACCCTCTCTCCAAGGTTATTTCATATATAATGAGTGCTGTAGATTGTAATGCAATACTGCATAACAAAGTGGTGATGGTCCATTTTGCTCCCTCAAGGGCAATGATCTTAGGACAACTATCATTTGCAAAAGCACCATAATAAAGACAGGTCTGCGCTACGGCTGTTTGTGCTAGGGATAAAGATCATTCATTCAGCTGTCACCTGATGCTGAGCTTGGTGGTAGGAAACAAAATAAGTTTTCATCTATGTACGCACAGGTAAGATTGACATCAGGCTAACAGAAAGTGAAATGAGTGACCCATAGCACAAGCTGAGCCCTGTTGTAACGACAAGCCTTAACTCTGGTTCTTTGACACCAGATTTCACTTGTCTTTTACATACCCTTATCTATAATCTCTGATAGCTATACTAGAGTTTCTCTCTTGATGTAGAATTAGGAAGAGTTAGCAACATACTTCGATGTAAGGTGCTATTATAACCAGATAGAAAAACAAAAAACAAAAGCTATAGGATTATGCACATATATATTTATTCAAGGGACAAGGGAGAAATATGGTGTCAAACGACTGGTAATATTGCAAATTATAACTGCCCGTAGATTACCATAGAGGGAGAAACATGCATCATTCCACCTTTTTAACATGCAATTTTGCATGTAAATCCAATGCAGTTTCAGTGATGTTTTACACCATCTTATGATCATTACAACCTCTGGAAAAGGGCAGTGCCACCTTTTGTACACTATGCTATGTAGCTCCTGAGATTTTCTTATGAAATGCGCATACTGATCTAAAAACTACATTTCAAATAAAGCAATTCTAAATCAGTCAGATCATTTCTTAAATTGAACCACAGAATCTCTCACTTGTGGTAAAACAGCACCCACACAAGCAACCCCCACCTGTGACTCACTCAATGCCAGACAAAGGCTTGTTTATTCATTATTAGCCAATCACAGCGTGATCTTTCATGATGCACCAGACATTCACTCCAAACTGGTTTAGCAGGTCTTGTGCTTTTCACATTAACCTTATTCAAGTATATTTTGATATCATGGGGATAAACACAATTATTTTGATATCTGAGAACTTCGGCATATACGATGGGATCTCTTCCCATCATAAGACTTACATTAACTCTGCATGTTGAACGCTACTAAGGGTACATTCAGCACCGATGCATTAATATAATTCTTACAATGGTAAGGGACCCCATCGTTAATAGGCAAGCTCTCAATTATTTGGACTATTTAAACTGCTTTACATTAAGTATATCGAGGAGTGCCTGCGCAAAGACTGTATCATTATATGAATTATATAAAGGAGATAAGGCCTTTGCGCAGGCACGCCTTGAATTATGTTAGTTTCCATAATAGTGATCTAAAAATGGCCACCACTTTTTAGACTTGCAAAGCATTCCAGAATAGATCTGATTTTGTATGAAGGATTTCTGTAATAAGTTTGTGTGAGCAGTTGGAAAGTGTGGTTAGCAGTTCCTAAATTTGAAATTCTTATACATGTTCTCATAATCATCAAACTAAATTTCATTACCACCAATATCATCCCTAGATTCTATCAACAGATGTTTATTCAAATTTATACTGGCCACAACGTGACCACAAGTTGGCTTCCAGCCACAATTTCTTTCATGAACTAAATTACCTATACCTTACAATATAACCGTCTGTTCCAATTTTTGTGGCCAGTCAAAATGGAACTTGGTGTTAATCCAGGAACTGAGGTATTAAGTTCAGAGTTCAATAAGTGATCACACCTTCTGGTTTCTGGTATTTGTTAGACACTAACATTAAAAGTATAATCATTTCTGTTAAAAATAGATAGATGTTTATGGGCTGGCAACAAATAATTGTGGATGACTTTAAACTTCTGTGAGGTAGATTAAACGACTACTATAATATGAACTTTTTTCAAAATATTAAATTCTATTTAATGCAGACTTTCTCCAATTCAAATATTTTACTAAGAAAATGTCAGCCCAAAAACTTTTTTACCTGATGAAAGTATATAATCTTTTGACCGATACCAGTAAACTTGATATAGTCAGAAAGTGATCTAACACTCGTTTTGACTTGCAGCACTACATTTATTTCTTCCTTTTCCGAATCATAATTTCATCATCTTTTTCAAGAGCTAAACAATGTTTCCCACGAGACTAAACCAGACCAGTCAACTCCCACTTTTCATTTACTTCACAATTGTTTTCCAATCATACGTTTATAGCAACATTAACTATAGGCATTACTCAGTCATTCACATTTTCCTGTCTCACTCTAAGGCCAAGGCAAATACGGGATGTTCTGTACTGGCGACAGTGATGGCTCATGACTCCTGAAATTACATATGCAACTTCGATCCTCCCCAGCCCCCACTATTTCTACAAGTATCACCATAAACCTAAATTTACACATTGTCAGATCCACTGTTCTTGCTCCAGCTTGTTATAACAAAGATACATGGCTACATAGATACCTGATTAAGAAGATAATGCAGTGCTGAAAGACAAAAAAATTCTGTGACCAAAAAGGTCATTATGTTTCGCATGGTTTCTGTCCATTTTTAGGGGGGAAGTCAGTTACAATTACTTGATATTCTGGGCTAAATTTTACTCAGGTTGCATTTAATGACAAGCTGCCACTGTTTGGCTGCTAATTTAGAAACATGAATTGCCACTGCCATCATCTTCATACAGTTGGAAGCATCAAAATCCACTTCTTCATGAAACCCATACTGCCTTTCTCAGTCTATCGTAAGGGAAGACATGGTTCATTTTTAACCTTTCTCCAAAATTATAAAGCACATAACATGGTGCACTGCATGAATGTCTTGGATTTCTATGCAAAACGGCACACCAAAGTGCTGAATGGTGCATTCTTCTACTTCAAGAAGTAATCTTGGGACAACTGCCACTTGCAATAACACAATTTATTTGACACCAAATTTTTCCCCCTAATCATTTGGATGTCACTATGCATGATTGTATGTGGCTTTTCCTGAATTTTCTGTCCTGACGCAGACTTATGTGGAACTAACAAAACAATCTGATATAAAATAAAGTAACTTTGAGACAAAACAGAAAATCTAGAAAGCCACACATAGGATCATGCATAAAGGTGTCTAAGAGACAGACAAATTCAAATCTGGATGCCGTCACAAATAATATTTGTCCAAAGACCACCACCCTTATGGGATGAAAATAATAAATGTACCGTTCAGCATCTTGGTGTGCTATTTTGCATGGATACTTTAATGTGCTTCTAGTGAAATGCTGTTCACCATATTGTCCGCATTAAGATATCTGGGAAGAGACCATGCCTTCCCTTAAACATTTACCCTTGTATCTATCTGCTTCTATTATCATACCATTTCAGGACTGCCAAGCAGCCTGTAAATTTCAGTCCCACTAACCCAAGTCTTCTCCCAAAAGATCGTTTGTTTTAACATTTGTCACTTACACCAAAGTAATATATAAATTGTCAGGTGAATACTTATATTATCATTACAGCAATAACTTCCCTTACGCCAGAAATAGTCTTAGGTTAAAAATATATTGAGATGAACCTGGTGCACACCAGCATGTAATGTAGTTAGGGCTAAATGAGCAGAACAACAAACTGCAATGTGCCATGGGGGACATTTATGGATTACACACCAGTTGCAATGCAGACTGTTGTAAGTCTTGGAAAAGGCCTATTGCAGTGTAGATGATAGATATACACGGTTATGCTGTAATATAAACTCTATCATGACTAGTAAGCCGCTACTGATCAACCTCAAAACTTACTTAACTACAGAATATGCCAGCTGGTGTACAATATACCTTTTTTTTTTCCTTTTCCATATCAATTGTCAAAACTTTTTGGCATCTGAATTAAACCTTTTCAGAGAACAAATGATTTAGGTTTATTTCTGTTTATGATCCAGACTTTATTGTTCCATATCTTTCTATAAAAAGTCCTGCATGCATTTCTATGACCTTTGCAACCTTGCCATCTCTCTGGTTCACCATCATATCATTAATGAAAATATGCTGCAGGTAATTATCTTATGCTTTTACCCATAACTCACAGGTGGGTCTCCACACTGGACCACATCTTTCCACACATGATGTTCATCAGATGACAGGCTGATGTTGGGACCACTCGAAATCCACGGGATCAACAAACCTGGAAGGTGACGATCAGATCATATGAGATCAGTTTACCAAGAACTGTTCACAAAATCCTTTCCTGATACAAAGCTCCAAGATAGTGTATTTTGAAACACTTTCATTTAGTATTACAGGCACAAAAGAATAATTACACTCAAACATGTGCAATGAGGTGGTTAAGGCATACTCTATTCATTATCGTTAAGGGGAGGAATGTGCAACTGAATTGATATTATTTAAAAGTGTGTCGCTGGGAATTTTCAGAATCACTGTGAAAAATCAAATTAACAATAAAGTTTGAAAAACCTAACACAAGCAAATTTCCAGTCACTACTGGGGATCTAATCCAGGTTGTCCTAACTTGCAAGTTGAATGTGATACTATTACAAGTACTCTAACTGCACAGCAATTTAAACCTTAGATACCCACTGCATGAATATTGTTTCCTAACTTTGACTCGTAATCCTACCACACTGTTCAACGGCTCATTTATGTTTATTACATAATCCACAAATCCTGCTCAATTCTTTATTCGTTAACATTTAAACCTCTGCAAATTTCAACTCTTAGTGCCTAGGCAAAGGGAGATAACTTTATTTCTTTGCTATACACTGTCAAAAATATTATGTTTTCAAAACAATCAAGTAATTATTCTAATGTTTTCACACACTAAACTGGAAAAAGATCAATAAACACATGTTCGTTAGTTAAAAGAGTTATGTTTTCACTAACAGAGAAAAAAATTCTTGAGTGTGGAAATATGTTTTTCAGGGGTTTATCACTTCCTCATCTTCCTCATTTTCACTCAGATCTGTCATTATTCCCTCAATATCTGACATTTTATCAATTCAATCACCAGTTTGATTAGTGTTTGCGGCAGACAGTTCAGATATTCAAATTCACAGAACAAATAAACATCAGTCTATTGCCTGCAAACCCAGTCTGAATTTCAAGCAATGCAAAGTAAACAAACGAAGGAAAAACCGTCATAACAAATCAACCACTGAAGAAAGAAAAGCTTTGTCTGCAGCATAAAGAGGCTGATAATCTGGCAAACGAACCGGCAACAACGACATTTGGCGATCTCACACTACCAATTAGGTATTTTCAGCTCTATCACGTGACCTAGGAAATCTTGCTCACAGGTTGGTTTGTTTACATGCCACGCTTATGTATGATTATTCGTCATTTATCAAAATATCCTAGCAATCCCTAGATCACGTGGTGTAACTGACCCGTCTGAAAATACCTCATTACCAGAAGCAATCATACAGCAGCAACCAAATGGGATGGGATATGTCACATTTAAGTCAAATAAGGACGGGAGGAATTAAGCATATTTTTGACCATCTGTGATAAGAAACTACAGTCAAAGTTGGCACTACTTTCACATGATTGTGGCGCTGCTGAGAGGGTAGGACGGCAAATGTGTGCAGGAAATGGAAAGAAAGCAAGAGGGCTCTGGCACTGCCTTGAGGCAAATAGAAGCAAGAATCATTTCACTGATTTTATCTTACTCCATGTTAGAAAAGACATACTTTAATCCATTGAAGACTGACAAGTTTTCAATTGATAGGAATAATCATACTAGATTGTGTACAATTTTCAAGAATATTTTATGACATAAAGCATGAGAGAGTTGGGTTAGCCTCGTGAATGTGCAGGACATCTTATTACATTGTTAGTGTTCCATCATGTGCAGGGAACATGATGTTAGCCTTGATCAGTGCGCAACAGAGGATATGCATACATGCTTTCAGTCTTTAGTGGGTTCATGTTTTAAGAAAATAAACAGGAGGGTATTCGGAAACTGACTTCACATTAAGGGCAGCTTTTTGAGTTAATTCCATGCACACTTCATAAAAAGCATAATAAACCATATAAGAAAATATTGGGACCTGCAAAATATTTTCACAACAGCATTGTTTTATCTTGTAGGCTTGTGTATTAAGTGCAATCAAATGTATCAAAGTTTCCTAACAAGGCTTCAGCCACAGGAAAGGCAGAAAGTTTTATATTTTTAACTGACAAACCACCGCGGAATTCTCTGGAATTCACTAAGCAAATGAAAAGTCTACAAGTATCAATGAAGTACAAAAAGAAATAAAAATCAAAAGAGTGGCAAGTGACACAGTAATGTGAATGTTAGAGCAGTTCTTAGACTGACAAACATTTCTATAATCTTTATACTGTCTTCAAAGTAACACCTTCATCACTGTATTTATACACAATCAGCTGTAACCATCTACAACTAATACTCTACCTACATTTCAGAGGTACCTGTCTACAACATGCTGGCCACTTGTCAAATATCTGGTGTGACACTCAATGGTCTGATGCCAGAGGAGCTGAGTATCTGTGAGACTCTCATATCTGGGGAAGAGAAAGAACGATGGAATGTTTCATAAAAAATCCAGTCCATCAGTCAAACAGGTTTCTCTGAAGAAAGACACAGGACACAGAAGACAAGGATCTATACAGAGTTTGTGAGCGGGCTGGGGAAGTCCTATAATATCCTTAATTTATTTGTGGTTTAAAGCCATAAAGAGTTTTTAAACCTTGACATTATAATCCCAGTTGAAAATGCGAAAAAATAGAACATTTATTGACCATGGAGGGAAATTGGTTTACAATGCCATACAGTGTTACACATCTCATTTAGAAAATAAATACAGTACATAGAACAGTACACATATCATACATGTAAATATATAATATTAAAAATGAAACACATAACACCATTGATGTCACTGTGGTTGATATTATGTAAATTATTTGATCCCAATGAGCTTGCTGGAAACCAAATTACATGAATGGAGCCTGTCCAGTTGTGGACCAGTTTGGTCAGGCTGCTACATCACTACAGTTCAGGCACCATTTTGCACTTTGATATGTAATCTTTTATGTCAGATCTGAAGAGAGCCACACCAGATTTGCACACCTAGGCAAACTGATCTCTACTGTTTTGTTTTTTTTCAGTCAGTTTCCACTGCGCATGCCTTGGTGTGCAATTCTACTGCAGCTCCCAATGAATTTGACATGGAAGACTGAATGCCAAGGTGCAAAAATCGGACATCAGTTATGATGATGCATTACCCCCATCAAGTGACCATGAGGGAGTGCTGCAGAGATTGCATTGTTGAAAACTGAATGTATTTACTGAGACTATAAACATCCAGTACTGACAGAAACCCACATTAGAAGAAATTCTGAAATCAGTAAATAAGTTTTCATGCTATCCATCTAACTTACCGAGAAAACAGAACCGACAAGATAGTTATAATGGTTAAGTCCAGTTTGGCTCAAACCAGCTGGCTACCCTCTTAGTAGAAGGGCCTCAACTTTTATTATGGTTATACTATACAGTTTCAAGTGCTGATGTAGGAACTCTTCACCAATATCCTATGCTCTATCCAAATCTTTGTCTGCCATTTTTAGGATTTACAAATGTCCAAACAGTCGACTTCACTAGATCATGTTCTTATTCATATACTTCAGACAACAGAATGCTAGTTATTTTGTATAAAACTGAGTGGATAATCCCATTTTTTTCAACCACAACATTTTCCATGCTCCCAAGAAGTTGAGTTAAGAGGGGTTGACTGAGCTTGCATTATTATTTCACAGGTGTCAAAGAACACGATAATGGGAACAGACTGGCTCAGCTGCATATGTGCCTGTGACCATCAGTTACACCAAGTATGACAAGACATCTGTGATCAAAGGACTGACAAGAATCTGAGGGAAAGATGGATGTGGGATCGAGAAAACACAATTACCTCAAACAACTGTGAGAAATGGATGGATATAAAAGTGCCAGAAGGAAAAGTGACTCTAGAGAGTTGCAAGCTTGCAGGATGTTCCAGAAAGGATCCATAATCAGACAACAAAATAGAGATTATAAGGAGACAGCCTTTTCTCTGAATTCTGAATGAGGGAAGGCATTATATATGGAGCTGTCAAGTGGGCAGGGATTTGCCTCCATTGACAAATTTCATTTCAAAACTCAGTTTTGGAAGTTCAAAAAAATATGCTAATTTGGAGCCAAGTCTGAAAATAGCAATGACAGTATCTCTTTATAAAATTGGAACCAAAATTATCTGATAAAAGTATGGGCACAAGCAAAATATCCCCAGGAAGTCTCTGTAACCACTTAAAACCCTTATGATGCTATAACCACAAATTAATTCTACTGTCCGCTTGCTATACTTGAATGTGGTAAGAGAACATACACACATCTCCTTGTTGAGCTCTGGCTGTGGTGGTGGAATTTTGCAGCCCAGCGTCAGCTGATCAGCCAACAGACAATATGAAGAAAGTAGGAGACTGGATCCCGGTGATCCTCTTGTTCAATATAAATTACCACAACAATGCCACATAATCGTGACATTTATAGAGCTCACTTTAACTATACAAGGATGACGAGAATACATCGTCAACACCATTGTATAGATTCAGAGATATATTGCAAGTCTGAAAAAGTTATCATGAAGGGTGCACTTGAAGTCAAATCAATTTATGCCAATGACAACTGGTATTAAACTTCAATGTTTTTGGCCATTCCTCTGTATATGTCACATCACTTACATTCCACTGTCACATCAGTAACAATTAGGTTTTTAACATTTTTGAAGAACCCCTTGAATAAAACTCATCTCTGGTTTTCTGCCTTGAAGAGGATTGTCTTGCTATCATCAAATCACAAAAGAAAGCTGGGCAATTCCAGCAAAATGCCACGTCATTTACGCATATTCTGAAAAGCTTTTACTTTATTGTAATCAATTTTGATAGTTTCTAACAGGGGAGAATCTATTCTTTAGATATAAACCGAAACTGGTTTCTGTAAAGTCAAGACTGTTCAGAAATTAGTGTAACTGACATGGCATTCTGCTGGAATTGCCCAGCTGATAAACGTTCCTTTCATAGTTTCCAGACTATGAATATCATCACCCAGACTGTGGCAGGCATTTTATCATGTCAGTTACACTGTTTAGAATGCCGTTAAATCTGCACTTATCAATCAACTTTATGACCAAGTAAAATGTTTTGTTTCACACAGTTCTGTATGACTTTAATGTTTTTACTATCCACTCTGATTCTCAACATCCTGTATTTTACTAAAGTTGTATGAATGCCAGGTCTGTTATGCTGGAACTGCTGTTTTTCAATATCAAACAAGCCAGCTAATAACTACAGATATTATCATTGTTGGCTTGACAAATGCTGTACTCTTATGATTAAAGTGCTCTAGTTCCCTCTGACCTCTAGCAGAATCATTTAGCAGTCCATCCATCACTTCCTACACCCTCACTGACACAACCCATTTTCCAGAGACCCTCACATTATCTGAACTGCACTACAGAGGGCCTCTGTTTAAGGGGAGACAACACCTTTTCGCTGAGATTCTGAAGCAGAAAACAAGTGTAACGTAGTGAAAGGCATAAATATGAGTGAAGATGCAGCCATACTGTGATATTAGAGCATACATCATGCAGCTGTGCATGACCATACTTTAAGTGCAAAGGAGTTTCTATGCAAAATTGCACACTGAACTGTATTTTTTCCCCTCTAATAAGGTTGATGATCTTAGATTAACTGTTAACTGCAATAGAAACGTCTTGACAAAAATACAGTTAATTCATTTCACAGTGTAACCAGGTGGAAAGGCATATATTATAGTATTCTTTCTTTAGTATTAAGGCGGAGAATGGTGAGCTTAGTCTGACAATTTTTCAGATGTTACAAATTATTTTAAGGAAGAGTGTTACAAGGGATTTTACCAAATTACTGTGAATGACCAATTTTGAAAAGAAGGGCAGAAAAAACCTACACTAGAAAATTTCTGTCTCTGCCTGGGATTGAATCAGGATCTCTCAGCTTGCAAGTCTGAACGTGTCACCACTACACTACAGGGACGCTAACTTCATAGGTACCTTACTACCTGAATCCGTCCCTAACTTCCACGTGTGAATCTAGTATTCACCCGTCACCCTAACACACTTCCCGACTGCTCACAACATGAATACGTGTTTTCAGTTCCTAATAAGTCTTAGCTAAAACAGAAAATTTATCAAAGTCCAATTTGTGGAATGGCTCCAATGCCAGGAAAAAAACCAATGTATAATAGATTCTGCATAATCACAATTCACTGGATTTGTACATTCCACTTAGTAACTCCACTTTTCAGAAAACATGTTTTCGCATGAGTGGAATAACCCAATCAACGCCAAAACTCAAATTTCACCGGAGAGGCAGAAAATGTCGTCTCATTTTCATAAAAATGCACCTAACATAAACATTTTTTGGAAGTAAGTTCTGCTGGTGTATGCAATGTAGCATAAAACAGGTCAAGTTAAACTGTAAAGGTCAGCCTTACTGAGCTACAGTCAAGACATTTTTTTCTTTTGCCACTGACATTGATTGGTGCAAAAATTCAACACTGGCTCAAGTCAGGGAAGAGCACCATTTCCATCATACATTTGTGAAAATACTAGTCCAAAAAATATTCCCATGTGTGCTTTTATGAATTAACACATGTACACAAAGAAATTTTCATAGTTTCTTATTGCGCCACAAGACTAGTAAATCTAAATAAAGGCAACTCATTGTGATAGGACTCTGCAGGCTCTAGAGTTCACTTGACCTGATGCCGAACTCGGTGGAGGAAAACAAAACAACAATTTTAAACTTCTGGAAGTACATGCAAGAAGATCCACCTAATGCCAACAGAGAGTGAAATGACTCACCCCTGGCGCATGCAGAGCCCTATCGCAATAGCCTGCCTCTAATCTAGACTTCTAAAGATTTGACATAATATGCGCAGCACTACTGGCAGTTCGAAGGCGCTAAAATGTGAATTTCAGTCAGAGTATTGTTCACTGGGTTCCTGCATGGAAGAGATGATATGAAAGTAAAGGAGTGAAATAACTCAGCCACCCAGCATGCTCCGCTTACTTGAAATTTGATCCTGCTATCACAAAGTTGCAATTAATTGAAGTAGACTATATTAAAATGTATTTTTGTCAGTTCACAGGTAGGCCATTTAACTTCAATCTGTTACTGGAGTCATTTCCAATCTCTTACTGTCAAATGTCTTGAAAACCAGAGCAAACCAACACTTCAGGAACAATTATCAACAATAAACAGGCAATTGATTAAATGCATTAGAAAATGCAACACACACAGAGCAACAAATATCAGACAATAAACATTAAATCACAACTACAACACATGAACAAGCTTGATCTGAAGATTACCATATGCTGGGTTGGTTCAAATGGTGCAGGAAACAATTTTAAAAAGCCAATGCAAATCTGTTATGGCTTGTCAAAGGGAGATAATGCCACAGTGACAAAGTCTCCTGGATGTTTATGATCATAACTGTTCAGACTGCCTGGAATTCTGTTTTGTTGTGTTGACCCAAATTGTAAAATTTGCTTGCACATAATACAGCTTGTTGCTATCCTGGAAATTATAAGATTATGTTTTTACCACAGCTTACTTGGCAGTGGAACAAGGCAAAAGTTGAGTTTCAGCAAGGGATTCAATAATAGGATTCTTTAAGTATCTGTCCATTTGAATTCAATATTGTGGTGTCATCCAGCTTTGCTTAATCGCACTCCACATCTGTACACATTTTTCTTAATTACAACATTTGGCAGAAAACTGATATAAAGTCTGAAATTTTTTCCATACTCTAGCATAAATGCACTTCAGGAGAGACATGGCCATTTCTCAGAAGTCGGGATGCAGTCAATACTTTGGGCAAAACACAACCAAAAGTGCTGTGGAATTTTGAGCTGCACACCAAAGCACTAATTAGTGATTTCTTTCCAACAAGGATGATAATCATAGAATGACCTATCAAAATGAGAGCACAGTTGTCTGACACCAGATTTCATCCCTGTCATTTTGATACCTCATTCATGGACTTTTCTGGGTTTCAGTCTTGAGGCAAAATAACTTCATTTTATATCATTTTATATCAAAGTGTGTTCTTTGTTCATCCTAACCCTCTGTCAAGATGGAAAATCCAGATAAGTTTGTACATGAATTTACCTACAGGATTTAACAGACATGCGCAAAAGCTGTTGTTAGGATCCCAGTATATTGTAATGTCACTTGGTTCTAAGACAATCACCCTCAATGGAGAACAGTGCACCATTCAGCACTTCATTGCGCAAGTTTGAACAAAACCTTTAATGCACTAATGGTGGTGACTTGCTCACCGTGTTTTCTGAATTACAATCCCTAGGAAAGGGTCATCACATCTCCTCTTCAACAAGCCAATACAAATTTGTTATGTCTCGGTCAAAGGGAGATAATAGTGCACCAGCAATTGAATCACCTTGAAGTTTATAATGATAATTCTTCAGACTGCTTTAGAATTTGTTTTCTTGCACTGAACCAAATTGTGAATTTTGATTGCACACAATATGATGTGAGGCTTGTCAGTATTCTGAAATTATCCCGTTAATGACTTGTTTGCTTGTGACTGGGACGAGGCAAAACTTTAAAGTCCAATGTCACCAAAATAACAAATAAACCTCAAAACGTTGGTGGCAGCTCATGGCAATACATGTAAACACATACCAATTATTTTCTTTCATCCTATGCACCAGATAGCATCTATGTTGCTTTGACACCCTTCAATGCATCTCCAAATTGTAGACTAAAACTAATCAGGTGACAGTCTTAAGCCTCATTAGGCGAGATGTCATCAGCATGATATGATAAGCACAGGGCCATCACAGACTGCTCAGAGCTAAGCTATGCACTGTTGCTGCAGTAGGCCTATGGGGTCTGTGGGTATCTCAACTGTCAATTCATTGTTCCCTTTGTCAAATCTGTCTTTTCTTAATCCAATTGTTCATTTATGTAGCTATTATAGTAAATATCTTCATGGTTCTGCACTGCGGATGTTGGGCCCCACAGTTTGATGTGTCATATGGCTTAGATTCTAGCTTCTCTGTCTCTTTCAGCAAGAGATCCAATAAATGGATGTTTATAATATTATCTGCTAAACCACACTCTACATTTTCGTATTTTGCCTTAATTACAACATCTGGCAGAAAACTGATGTAAATGTTAAAACCAAACCCACTTAATAACTTTTCCCATACTTTTGCACAACTTCCATTAATCTGAATCAATTATAATACACAAAGTCCACATGCAAAAACATCACTGCTTCGGTAGCAGGAAAAGCAGTCTTCAAATAAAAGAGTCTAAGTAAAAAAGCAAAACAGATTGATCTGAAAAACTACTTACTTCGTCCAATTTTTAAATCTCACAGAATCTCCCTAGTGTTCTTTGTAAGTTCCCTCAACTTTATACAGAAAAGGAATAGCTCAAATACCTTATTAAATTAAAATCCATGGTTATTATCAACAATAACAAATTTAATCACTTTTCTGGACAGTCACTGGTGTTTGACAACTGATAGTTACTCAATGTTCATCAGAACAAAATGCATTCATAATTGTAATATGCAACAAATTTCACCTGACTGACACGGTGTTAATCAACAGACTCTGAATGAGCTAAAGGCATATTCGAGGGGTGCCTGCGCAAAGACCGTATCGTTATATGAAATATATAAGGGAGATAAGGCCTTTGCGCAGGCACCCCTCGATTAATAAGAGTCTTTGAAGTCTTAACTCGCACAGCGGAAGGCTGGACTTAAGAAGCCTTCTGTTACAGTCCAGGCTAAAGTCCAGTCTCCCACTGGCTGTAAGACCATTGTTAAAGATAATGACCAATGCACGTGTTGTCTGCCAGTCGGTCAGGTGACACTGGGGCACAAAATTATACCTCTGCTAAAAGCTTGGCAAGGAGATGTGTATATATTCTTTTTCCGCACTCAAGCGAAGCGAGGGCATGGTAGAATAAATTCAATCACAGCATCACAAGAGTTATTATCCAGCAGAAAACATCAGATGTACCTAAAGCATTTCTGAATCAACAATGACAAAAAATCTCGTATCTGCCATGGCCTGAGAATAAGGCTCAAAAACATGAAGGACTGAATAATGGTGATGGTTCCTGATAAAAGCATTATACCTGAAAACTAGAGCTGTGAAACAAAAACAAAAAGTGAGCATAAAAATCTTCCCAGCTGACTGGCTTAGCTGTGTCATGTGGAAACAATTTTTTTTTCAACTTTTCAGGTCAGAAGGGAAGTTTCAGCATATTTAAAACTGTTAAGGGTGTGGAGAAGGAAATTTGCTAAAATAATAATTTGTAAACAAATAATTTTGAACTCAGAATTTCCTTACCCCTACGCAAATGATACAAGGAGGAGTCTCTAATTTTGTAAACATCTACAACTGAAGTCAAAATTTGACTAGAGAAAAAAAGCCTAAATGACTCTGAAAACCAATGCACAACTGGCATTTTTGAAAGCAACATGGACCTATCAGTATTTGAGGATTAATCAATATTATAATATTTGCAGCAACAAGACTATTATATAAGAGCACTGAACACGGCGACGAACTACTGGACTTTTTGTTAACTAGGCTAACCGCCATTATCAATGGTTGCTTGGATCAAATTGTGGTCATGACCTCCTCTGCGGATACAATTTTACCTGCGCTGTCGTGGCTCAGATGGGCCGATTTTTGTATGCACTTTAGTTATTTTATGACAGTTTTTGAGGCTTTCAAACTTCGGTTTCACTCAGAAACTGATGGCAGTGTGGTTTGTGAGTCATAACTCATACTCAAAAACTGATGACAGTTAAATTTAAGATATATGTGTTTGACTCTTAGGCATGGTTTGTGGTGTCCTTGGGCGAGACACTTCAGCTTTCTTTCCCCACTTGACTCAGGTGTAAATAAGAACCTGATTTTAGAGCTGGGGAGATCAAGGCACTGCAATGCATACAGCCAGCAACGATTTTGTTATGTGTTTCACTCTGTTGTTACATGTATGATATTTACTGTTCTATGTGTCTGTATTATAAAAAAGGATTTATTATATAAACAGGGCTTATTTCCGGTGATATAAAATTGTATAATAATCTTTCAGTACATCACTCGTTACATAAAGTTGACCGTTGACCTGCTTACAAATACTTTGATTGGAAGCCTTGGAAACCTCTAGGTGTATGAATGCGTCATGTCATTTCTTTTATAACTATTTTCACCGTCATGATGTTTCTCTCTGTCTAGATATTTTTAACAAATGATTTCAGTCTGTCTTTCTTATTGCTTGTCATCGTTCTCTTCACCAGTTTCAGTTCAGTTAAACATCTGAATTAAAAGTACTTGAAATGTCATAGTGTTTTTGTGATCCAGAGTTTCATCAATGATTGTCAGCTGTTTAGATTTACTTTGTGAAACGTAACTGTTTGGTTCATTCAGTTCAGTTATGACTGATGTGTCTCATGTAGGGTAAGGGCCACTTCAAGATCCTTTTCATGGTTAAAAGTTCATTTTTTTTTGTTAGTTGGAATTCATATGCTAAGAAGGATCTGAAACTCGTGTTTTCTTGAAATCAGATATATGAAACATTTATCTTATTCACTCGCCCATAAATCTGATATCAAATGAACTCATTACAGATCCTCCATGTATTACATTGTAAACAAATTTCTTCACAAAGTAAATAAAATGCCTATTTTCATTTTCATTCTAAGGAGGGGCAAAGCATAAATAGCAAGCTTTACTAGAATTGACAAGGCAGGGGAGGCAATCACAATCTCAAACTAATCTGACTGGGAAAAGCCATTCGACTGACTTTCAATTAAAATTC
Source organism: Ellobium chinense (assembly GCA_033807755.1). Classification (NCBI taxonomy): domain Eukaryota; kingdom Metazoa; phylum Mollusca; class Gastropoda; order Ellobiida; family Ellobiidae; genus Ellobium; species Ellobium chinense. The sequence goes on from JAWQUT010000313.1 coordinate 542,639, forward strand.
TGGTTTTGAATTTCACATTTTTCAAGCCGGTAGACCTGAACTTTCAAACAACAGTGAGGATAGCTGTGCAACATGCGGACCTGCTTAAACATTCCCACAAGCTCATTTGATCTTAGTTTGCCATTCACCATTTGTATAGAAAAATCATTCCTTTAATTTACCGCTAGATCAGACAATCAGGTTTCAATTTATGTACATTTCCATAATAAAGAGCATCTCTCATGACTGATTAGATTTCTACTTTTAGTATCTAACACTAGCTTTAATATTTTAACCACTTTTAAAAATTGCAGAATCTTTAAACAAAGACATCAGGACCTTTGGTATAAGGCAGCTACACTAACACTGATACCTTGTGCCTTATATGGTACATGATTTCACTCAATTGTTATCCCTGTTCTTAATATTCACATTTGACAACATTTTTTAAAAATGGCCAAAGTCAAGCATCATTATTTTAGCAAGGGAAGCACACTGTACAAAAAGATCAAGGCCCATGCTGACATGTTAAATAGATTAAGATGTGCCATTATTTTCCTGACAATATTGCAGCTGCAAAGATATATGCTGAATCTTGTTTGCTTTGCGATAAAAATGCTTCCCATACATTCGAAAAAAAGACCCAAGCCAGTTTTGAAGCACAGTAACATTAGGGTATGTCCTACATGAAAGTTGTTGGATAATAATAACTCCATTTAATCACAACTATATCCATGTTCAGAAAAAGTTTTGATTAAGTGGAGCCATCTGTAATTTGCCAGTACAGTCAACTTTACTTAATCGCCCTTCCTCGGGATCACGGAAAAAGTGGGCGATTAAATGGAGATGTTTTTAAAAGCTGAGAAGGTAATTTCGGCCATATTTTTGGTAATGGGGTTAAATTTCTTTGATGTTGTGTATTGATGCCATTTTGTCGCCAGACTCAGGACAGATTTGAGTTTGACGGTGTTGTAGCGCGCAAAATGTTTGATCTCCGTGGTCTCTCTCATTGGCCATCTCGCAGTAGACCAGCAGACAACAATGAGTAAGATGGCACGGTTGGGATCAACCGTTCATCCACATGACACGTTCTCTGATCTAGCAGAAATCCAACAGACTGGTGCAATATGATGTTTACATTCTCTGCCTCGCTGAGATGAAGGCATGGGGGGAGGAGACTATATGGCTTTCCACGCATTAGCATTATTGGACGGGCGATTGCGGTGATGCGTAGCGTGGGACGAAGGGGGACAAGGGGAGAGGGAGGTGGGGAGGAAAGGTTTATCACGCCTATTTTGGCATGGCAGCTGTCACTCAGTCAACCAGTCTGCCATCCTTCGTGCAATTAAACCGTCCGTGTACATATTTGTTTGTCAGCTGTAATCCTTAAACCGCTGATCTTTGAATTCACGGGCGCTGAAGAGTGGTCGATTATCAGGAACAAGAGGCGATTATCCAGTGACTTTTATAGAAAAAAACTCTAGTTCCCTGGGAAACGAGGCGATTAAGCGGAAGGGCGATTAAGTAGAGTCGACTGTAGTTCAGTGAATTGAATGAGGAAAAAACCAGTTACACACACATATGAGCCATTCAAAACAGTGGAGTTTGTCTTGAAAAGTTATCTGTGTAACGCTCATTTTTTTTTTCCAAGAGATTCACATTTCTTTCTTTATCTGTACCCATCATAATGAAAAACACAGCTACCTTCAGTGCAGCCTCAAAGGCTTTTCTTTCCATTTGTGACAGCAGCTGTCCTGTTGTGCCAAATGTTACACTATTAACTCTCACAACATGAAGGTGACATCATTTTTAAACAATTTTTTAACATTTCCTTTCTACAAATCAATAGAATGACAAAATTTCAATTAGTTCTGTGCACTGATATTTCATTCGGTCCTTTTTAAAATAGAATGAATAAAATCATTAAAGACTTCGTTGTGTCAAAATTAGGAGAGCAAACTTTTCTGAATGGCTCATTGCTTTGTGCTAGAAGGCCATAAGACAATCCACTTATGTGACAATCACCATACCTGGGATATGGAACTCTTTGTTTCTTTCCTTTGTCATGGCTGATACTTTGTGCATGTTGTAATGTTAGACCGAGTTATGTACATTTGATCACACTTCTTCGGCAGCATGGAAGGCCTGAAAATGAACAAACAGTGCAAAGAGCAAAGCTATTTGTTCTCAACTTTCATCCGTCTCCTAAACAAACTTTGCAATTAAGTCATTTAATAACAAGACTTCAGTCGCTGAAATTCCCCGGTTACACATCATTTTGCCACTTTGATTATTTAATTTATTTAATGTATAACACAGTTCTGGAAAGGTCTAATACAGAGTTTTCTAATCAGATACATTTCAGCTTGATCACTCAGCCATGTCTTGCGGAGCACCTTTCCAAATAATACCACATTTAGTGACCAAATAAAAATGTGTTTTATGGAAAAGTTTAGTGTATTGAAGTCTGTAACATCACAAATAAATTTTGTCAAACAATTAATACTGTTTTCACAAACACCAACGATAGTGAATTAAAGAGAAATGAATACATATTATTAGAGAATGTACAAATAAATCCTCATCATCATCAGAAACATTCTGGATAATAATTTCCAAAGCCTCCCCATCGCTGAGGAAACGTATTCTGCAGACAACTGTGGCAGTTTTCTTGCTCAGATGTTTTCCACGACTTACATGCTTTGAGATTTAACACCAATTTACAGTCATATGTAATCAAATGGAAAAAAAAAGTGGTCGAAATCATGCTCAAGTTGTGTACATTCCCTATATGCTCTTTACAACTTTGAAAGAAATATTAATGAACATTGTTGCCACAGCTGCCATACATGTTAATTTTAGGGTGTCACAGAACCCATTACCGGATGTAACATACAAGTTAAACAACATAAATATGATCAAGCAAACTAAAATTAAGTGGTTTCATTGGTATGTCTGGTGCACTGTCTATACACCGATGTCAACATGTTGAGATCCATTGTGCAAGCAAAACACCAAACACATCTTCAAAGAGTGTATTTTAATATGTAAGTTTCCTTTAATTAAGTATTAGAATAACAACAATATCAAATTTACACTTACAGATGGAGAGAGTAATGAACCAATTATCCCAGTCTGCACTGGTGAGGCAGACTGTTGAGCCTGTCCTAATAAGGTCCCTAAGGTAGAAATGATTTTGTTCCATCATCGCCCTACAGTGCAAGGTAGAAATGATCTATATCCCATCATCGCCCTACAGTGCAAGGTAGAAATGATCTATATCCCATCATCGTCCTACAGTGCAAGTTAGAATGATCTATGTTCCATCACAGCCCTACAGTGCAAGGTAGAAATGATCCATGTTCCATCATCGCCCTACAGTGTAAGGTAGAAAAGATCTATATCCCATCATCGCCCTACAGTGCAAGGTAGAAATGATCTATGTTCATCATTGCCCTACAGTGCAAGTTAGAATAATCTATGTTCATCATCGCCCTACAGTGCAAGGTAGAAATGATCTATGTTCATCATTGCCCTACAGTGCAAGTTAGAATAATCTATGTTCATCATCACCCTACAGTGCAAGGTAGAAATGATCTATATCCCATCATCGCCCTACAATGCAAGGTAGAAATGATCTATGTTCATCATTGCCCTACAGTGCAAGTTAGAATGATCTATGTTCATCATCGCCCTACAGTGCAAGGTAGAAATGATCTATGTTCCATCATCGCCCTACAGTGCAAGTTAGAATGATCTATGTTCCATCATTGCCCTGCAGTGCAAGATAGAAATGATCTATGTTCCGTCATCGCCCAACCGTGCAAGAGGATAGACTATGCTTCTACTGTAGAATGTGTATTACAGTGGTGCCCACTGCTCTTTTCTAATTCATTACATTTTGCATAGAAAAATGCACACAAAATGCTAAACAGTGCACTCTTTTGTGTTGTGGATGTTGTGTTAGAAATGATTTATCTCAAATCACAGTTGTTCTTTCATCATTATCAGATAAAGAAAATGAAGTTTTTGTGAGCAGGAGAGGGGAGTGTATCATTTTTGTTGATAAGGCATTTTTGGTATTTCCCAAAAAGTACTTTAATCTTCTGTCAATCTATGAAGCTCTTCCTTTGATATGTAGTGTTTAAATCATTGCAAAAATTACCTGAATTAGGGATATTCAAAACATGCAATTCAATTTCAAAAGCTCTTCTAATGATTTTCATAAAGTTCCCCATTTGTTTTAACGTGGGGATGCAAGTATCTTTTCTTCTCACCATATGCCATTTTCCTCTGTCATTATTCAAAGCCACATGACTATACTTGCCCCATGTGATCTCTTAATACATTAACATGTGAACCAAGGCCAAAATTTTGTTATTTCTTGTCCGAAACAGGCCAGGTTTGGACTGTGTCTTACACATTTGACAAATATATTTTCTGAAAAATGACGAAAGGTACCATTTGAAAGGTCTTCAAGAATATTCAATATATATTTTGCACATACCATGGCCATGAGGTTGAGCACTTGTCTCTTGGCACAGGGTCCCGGGTTTGATTCCCACTAACGGGTTTTCTCTGGGTATCTTTCATGATGTTTCAAAAGCATCCACTTGTCAGCAACCTGATGGGGGTTCAAGCCAGCTCTCCAATGTAGCCATAATTGTCCTGAAAAGGGATCCTAAAACTTAATCATACAAGTAAATAAAACAAATCCCTAAACAACCTCTCATTTTTAAACTTGCAGGCTGTTCAAAGACTTCTTGAAACTAACATTATAAAGCAATAGATAACAAAAATGAAAGTTAGGAATCTCTTATCCAGACTGACTTCCACTAATACAACTTCACATTGTTATAATCCCCACCAGGCCTGATCACTCAAGGACATTCTCTACTACCCTAGGAGCATACAGTGCTGCTGCCATTTACAGGTGCTAATCGCGATTTTTAGCAACATCTTTCACTGCGTAGAGTCATTTTTTTCCCCTCTTCTTGGGGGGCGCGCAGTCTCTTGGTGATTTAATTCTCCATCCTAACTGTTAACACTACTGAGGAAAATGCAAATAAAATGATTTCCCATGTCACTTACAAATATGATCAAGGCAGGAACTGAACTCTCACCTTCAGCTCCTGAGTGTTGTCTTGCTGCTGAATCAAGCTGAGTCAAACCATGCAGCCTCAGGCCTAGAAATGAGCAATTGTTCACACAACATCTCACTCATAAGATTTCCTGCAATAGAATGGGCCATGAATGAGAGTACCCGCATTTTTGTCATCAAGTATGACCCCCTAGGCTGAGGCTTTAAACTGTGCCAGATGACACTATCAGATTTGCCACTCACTTTTCATAACATTTCTGAACTTTTATAGTTTCACAGTATCTAATCTCCAACATTTTTTTTATTAGTAATCTACATGAGACCAAGATCATTTTTAAAGGGACAGGGGTGGAGATTTTGCTTCACGGGCTAAAACATATGCAAGGATTTCCATATGTGGGCCATCTTACAACATGCACCTGACCCATAAAAATAAATACACTAAATTGGGATTATTTTCATGGGGTTGGTAGAAGAAAGAGGCACTTCTTTTTTTTTTTTAAGGGGGATACACAACGGAGGAGAAATGGTCGTTTTCAAATCTTGCAATCTTGTTTTTCCCTGCTGTATATGTTGTAGAATGGCCCACACATTGAAATCCTTCCATTATCCATATTATGTTGTCAAAATCTTTTGAACTTCCTTCCACCTGACCACTTCTAAGAAAACGCTGCTGGAATGTTGGGATTTGCTCTGCAAGAGAAGCAAGTAGACAATTAGTGCAGATGCATGTGAACATTGTCTGAAACAATAATCTTCTAGCTTTTCTTGCTTTTTGACGTTATGCAGCATGAGTATTGTAGGCCTGTGCAGGATGAGAATCACAACATTCAAGCAGAGTTTTCTAAAAAGTGGTCAGGTAGAAAGAAAGTGTTTGCTGTTTAAAGTTTTTGAATAAAACAGATGTATTTTTAGACTGTGACAGAATTATCTACTTCTGTCCCTTTAAGAAATAAACTTAAGGCTTACTTATATGGACATAAATAAGTACAGAGACCTGTCTTGGCTATTATTCAGAAAGAACATGTCGACGGGGAAGGCAGTAAATATCTCTCCGTGCAAGATTTCTGTCAGAAGTCAAATTAGTAATCTCAGAAAGACAATATTCAAATTATTACAGAGAAATTCTTTGAAGCGTAGCATTCCTGCACTATGGAATTGGATCAAGGAGCAAACTAGGTGGGGTTCTTGCTGCATATTTATTTCAATTCCTTCTTCATTTGTGGATAGTCATTTGTACTATTGTACTCTTTTACGCCCAATGTCATGAGACTCTGGAATTCTTTGCCAGCAGATTTACTTTGTACAGTAAGAAACTGGAGTGCTTCAAGACCAAAGTTGATATGATTACACTATGATATTGTTACTCAAATTTTAAGCATTCAAATACATCTGTATATATATTCTACCATATTTACATGACTACAACCTTTTTGAAAGTCATTTAATATGTGACTGCCTCAGTTTTAAACCCTACTTTATCTGAAACTTTTAGCTTCTACTGATTCAGTCGCAGTTTTCAAAATATGTGCTGGTGAATGCTCACGTTTTGAGTCACCAACGCATACAAAGAGGAAGACGGAGAAGAATTTCATCAGGACATACATAGGCTAGACTCTTGTGCTATCCGCTCTCAATCCAGCAGTCATCTGGGCTTCATCCCATCAATATGGTTTCAAGCTGTAGGATGAACAGGTCTTTTCTGATTGCTGGAAATCTGAGTACCACGTATTTCCCAGGTCTGGTTTGGATGAAAAGTACTTCTGTCACAGATCAATCTGAGGGAGCAGTTAAAAAGGAAGTGCCTCTGTTTCAATTTTACAGTCACACAAAGGGCATGATGGAGAAATTTGTGACTGGATTCAGATCTACATAGTCCAATGATTAATGTTTGACCATTTCCCACTTAAATACATTTAAATACACCTATCCGCAACCTCTATTCATTTGCCTACAAATAACAATACTGTATGTACATTCAATACGGGAGGAATTCTTTATGTGTGCCGGAAAAATTTCCACATGCAACACACCGAACCAACAACATACCGTAACCCTCACCTTAACCCTAACCCTAACCCTAACCCAAACCCTAACCCAAACCCAGGGTGAGAGTTAGGATTAGGGTTAGAGTTAGGGTTAAGGTATGTTGTTGATTCGGTGTGTTGCATGCGGAAATTTTTCCGGCACACATAAGGAATTCCTCCCTTCAATACAACTGATGCTGAAAAGCTTTCTACCATCAAATTAATTCTAGCAGCCAACAAGGCCTACCTATGTTACTGGTGTAGACAAGATAAAACTAGACATTTCTAGCTTTTATAGGCAATTTTGAAAGTTAATGAAATTTTGATGAGTCAAAAGATGATCTTAAAAAAAAACAACAAACAAACGAAAAAGGTATGGTATCAGATACACCGAGTTCTCTCTTTATTTATAATGATGGCAAGATTTCCGCAAGCAACAATCCCTGAGGGTTAGGGGTAGGGTTAGGGTTAGGGGGATAATCACGGAATAGGACCGATCTTGTGACTAAACCAATGACTAAATGAACTGCATTAATGCAAGAGCGGTCCTGTCCCAGGAGATTGCCGGGTTAGGGGTAAGGGTAGGTTTAGGGTTAGGGTTAGGGGTAGAGGTAGGGTTAGGGGTAAATAATCCAAATGAAAGTCATCCTGTCCCATCAAAATAATCCCTCTTTAGTATGTTCTTATTTCGGGGGTTGTTGCCTGCAGAAATCTTTCCATAATAATAATAGACCTGACGGATTGAGATGGGCATGGTGTAGGAAAGATTACAAAATGAATGAAAAAAACTCAATTCTGATGGCAGCCAAATGAACTGCTTGATAAAATATGTCCACCTGTATTTACCTATCATAAACATTCAGTAATCGAAAAGCCTGTAAATGGCTTTGAGTATGAGGCTTCAACTGTTGAAATCTGTGGAATTCATCATAATGATCCAAGCTATGAGAGGCAGTATCAATCTTTCTGCACTGACCAGGAAACAGCAACGAAAAAATTGTTTTGGCTAGTAATCTATGAATCTTCTATATGCTGTGATCAACCATAAAATGGACAAAGTAAATGAAACATGATTCTCTTCATATTAACGGATAGTTTTCATATCTACAGAACTTCATTTCCAAGTTGACATGATCAGAAAAATATCTGCCAGGGTCAGTGAAACAGTTCAGTTCGCAAAGTTCATTTTCATTGCTTCCATTCAAAAATGAAAACACTAATTATGTTTTATTCGTTATCATTTAAGATTTACAAGTGGGTTGTGAACTTTTTTGTAGATGCTTCATTGATTAATAAATAAGTCATTTTTCAATTTCCTCTCAGGGGAACCGAAATCCCATCTACGTGTGTTAAACAGCCAAAATAAGAAAGGATGACAGCCAAGAAAATATGCTCCATTGTCACTGTATTCTCCCGACTGGGGAGGATTTCCACATGTGGTAACTGGCAATAAGGAATTATGCTCGCTTCGACTGATGCTCCTGTCTCGATGGCATTAGTGTTAGGGTTAAGGGTAGGGTTAGGGTTAAGGGGGTATGGTTAGGGTTAGGGTTGTATTAGTATGTTATTCGGAATTAAGATACTGACCATAGTTGTAGGAGTTACCACATATGGAAATCCTTCCCCAGACTGCACAATCACGTTTCACCTCTCAACTTTCAAGACAAAATGCCCACTAAAATTACACTGACCGCACGCTTATCTTCCCTTTCTTTCCATGCTCCAAAATTTGCCTTACTTGAGAAAAATTTAAAATCCCCCTAAAAGTTTACAAATTTCCCCTCGAATTTATGACAACGGGGGAATGTCTTCACCAGCTCATCTGGCCTGTAGGGAATACTGCATTCTTCACTTCATAGCATTCTTCCACTATTGCTACTGATACTGAATCAAGTCTCATGCCCCACTCATGTCATACAATAGCCTACTTACCTCCATTCACCCAATTTATTACAGCCACTGATGCTTTCCTTTGAAGTACAATGAAATCACTACATAGAAAGTCGATATCGCTTGTATTAATCTACTTCGGTGACCTCCTGTTTTTGCGCTTACAAAATACGCTCCTTCCATGTAACGTCCGCTTCTGTTTCTCACGCTCCAAGTGTTTTTGATTTTCACAACAGCCGTCTCATTTAGGCCTATCAAACTATCAACTATCCATACCTATATTTCGTACAGATAAAGAATAGATCTACTTACACTCATACAGCAGACCTGAATTTGTCATTCTTGACAACGAACACAATGTCCGTATTTCACGAAGTTTCACATCAGTCTGCTGCCAGCCGCCACAACATTCGTAACCGTAACTCAACCCCGTGTTGTGAGTGTTGTGACTGTTCCATCTTCCGGTCATCGTTTTTGTAGTGCTCGGGGTCACGATTAGTTCAAGGGGTTATTCACCGCTCGTTTACTCCCCGCACCCGCACTTTTACCCCCTTCCCCTCGCCAGCGGGCTCGGTTAGTAAACTGTTGCGTGAAGGGGAAGTTCGCTGACTTTTCTTTTTTTTCCCCACCCTCCACCCTTCCTTTTGTTTTTCTTAATTTATTCTTTTACACGTTTTTAGGCCTATCTTTCGTTTCTTATTTTTCTTTTTCGCACACCATGATACAAGACAGCTTGAAACTTAGTTTTCCGGTCTAAACATCAGCGTTATTTGAAAGTAGCTTTAAAAAGTATTCCATGTAAGAACAGCTTAAATTCGGTTCTTGTTTTACTTTACCTTTGCAACAAAACAGGCCTCAATGTCATTGCTTTTGCTCTGCATCCTGCCTCTAGAGGGAAAAAAAGGGAGGAATTCCATATGTGTGCCAGAAAGATTTCCGCATGGAACACATTGAACCAACAACATACCCTAACCCAAACCCTACTCTAACCCTAACCCTAACCCTGACACTGGGTTAGGGTTAAGGTTAGGGTATGTTGTTGGTTGGTGTGTTGCTTGAGGAAATCTTTCTGGCACACATATGGAATTCCTCCCGAAAAAAAAAAAGGGGGGGGGGGGGGGGGNGGGGGGGGGGGGGGTGAGGGAGGTCTGCGATGTGGTAGTAGACTAGTTTAGTAATACAATTGTACAGACTAGTACAAGTTGAACTGTCTATAGCCCCCTTTCTCGCTCCACTTTCCCCCCACTAGACTACATCGAATCAGTCTCACTTCGTAGACGTATTCTCTCATTTTCTTTCCCTATCCGCGTCCGTGATCTGCAAACCTCGACCATGTCCTAATCAAAATAATGCAGGAACAGTTTTGGGAGCGAAGAGTTAGGAATGGGGTTAGAAGTGGAGGAGGTAAAAAGAGATTTTTGTTATAAAACTGCACGCTTTTCCCGACTTCAGCCTCTGTTTGGTTTGATTCCGTGAGGCGGGCATTACTCCCACAAGGAAGTGGGTCAATAAAACGGAAAGAGGGAGAAAAAAAACAACACAAAAACAAGGTCACGCGGGTTCAAGTTCGCGTACGTTTGTGCTGCGCTTACTTCGCAATCTCTCCCGTCAGCAGCCATCAATTGTAAGTTTTAAAGGGGCTTCTATTCATGTGGGTCAAACTCAGCAGTGTTCAATTACTAATCTTTCCGCACAACGGAATAAAAATTTTTTTTTCCAGGAGGCAAATAACTGTAATTTTGTTAAAAATAGCTTCTCGAACCTGAAATTTCGCGACTTTTCCTAAAATATCATCTCCCTCCTGACCTACAAAATATCAATCGATTCCACCCACCAGTCAATGAGGACCATCAAGTTCTGACACCCCTACCCACCCCCGTATTGGTTGTCGGGTTGGGATAGACACAGAATAAGTTGCGTGGTAGTCAGCAACATTGCACACCAAATTCGGCAGCCTCGTGCACACTTCCATGACACGAAAAAAAAAACCGGGTATATCCAATTTCAGTTAAGAAGAAAAGTCTATTTAGCGCGACCAAAGAAGTTTTTAGTTTATGTTTGATTTTCATCAATGTGCGCAGCAGTCATAAATTGTCGAAAGTACAGGGAAGTCAAGACACATTTGTTGATAGTCTACAATTCGGATCATGCCGTTCTATCATTTGTTTTTTGTGGTTTTCCTGAATTTAGGTGTGTATCAGTAAAGTTGTGTAATGATATGTCGAGGCTCACCCACTTACTGCTGGTTTAGGTTCAGGGATCAGGGTAGAAAAAAAAAAAAGAAAGACGATTTCTACACACTAGTCTAGAGAGATCCTAGTCTAGATCTATAGTTAAAGAGAATGTCTACGGACTGCCCAAGGAATGCTTTTTCTTCTTAACTCCTAACCCTGCTTCTAATTTTAAAATTTAGCACTATATGGGAGAGTCCACCATATCATTTGTGTAAATGGATGGCCAAAGAGAGCGTGTTAGGATCACGAGTACACACAAGGCAACTGAAAGTTTGGGAACAATATTCAGGCAGAAATGTTGTGAAGTCAGCATCCTTGTGGTGTAATGATAGCACATGGGTTCGATCCCCGGAAAGGATTGGGAATTTTTCTAGTATTCATTTTTTACCCCAGCTTTTCTTCTCAAAATTGATCTTTCACAGTAATTCTGAAGAAGTTCTCGTGGTACTTTCTAGACAATAACAGTGAATAGAATGTCGTTACGCCCATTCCATTTTTGCCGAAGTCAATTTTTTTTCAAAATCTGATACCTCGAGCGCTCTCAACCTGTTGCTCAAGGCAAAAGAAAAGGGGCCAGTTAGGATATAATCACAAATCAAAATTCAACATTGTTTTTTCATAAGAAGAAGAAGAAGATGATAAATGGAAGATCAAAGTAATATAAACAACTCAAATCTTTAAATTTAAAAACAAAAAAAGACATAGGCAAATGTGGAATGACCGTGGAGATATGCCTTACCGCCTGTTTACATACATGATATGAATTGTTTTCTTCTTTTTCTTTCTCTCTTCTCTTTATCTTCGTCTTCTTCTTCTTCTTCTTCTTCTTCTTCTTCTTCTTCTTCTTCTTCTTCCTTTTCATATTTCTTCTTCTTCTTCTTCTTCTTCTTCTTCGCCTTCTTCTTCTTCGCCTTCTTCTTCTTCCTCCTCAGTGTTGTTTTTCTCCTCCTCCTCCTCCTCCTCCTCCTCCTCCTCCTTCTTCTTCTTCTTCTTTTTCTTCTTCTTCTTGTTAATTTTCTCCTTTATCTTCTTCTTCATCTCCTTTTTCTTCAGGTGGCGCGGCAGCTTTAACAAAGACGCACAGTGGTCGTAGTTTTCTGGTATTTGGAAGAACAGGTAAAGGACCTCTGGGGAAGACCTCAAACGGACCAGCCCGAGTGTACGTCATAACTGACCATGAAGTTGGGGCTGACGTCACCGCTGACTACCCAGCTGACCAAGTTGCTGATAGAAAGTATAAAACATCCCATTACGTTGCTCGCAATGATAACTTCAGCTTCTATCTGGCTTCCAATACTGGGTAAATGCTCAAAGATACTGAAATAAAAATAGAAGTGCACAAAGCCATTAAAAACCTGTCATTGATTGAGTTTGTGTGAATTACCTCCAATAAATGATTTCAGCATAGCATCTACTTCACTCACAATACTGGATAAGTGCTCAAAGGTACTGAAAAAAAAAAAGAACGTAGGTGTACAAAATCATTGAGAACTAGTCACTGGGGGAGGTTTTNGGGGGGGGGGGGGGGGGTGGTGGTGTGAATGCCTTCATAAATGATTTCAGCTTTCTCTCGGCTACCAATATATAGTAAGTGCCTAAAACTATGAAAATGGGTTGGTAAGTCCTTAAGGCCACTGGAGCTCAGTCAGTTGGGAGGTTTTCACTGATTGGAACAAAGATTGCTGCTTCTACTAGGATCATGACAATGGGTGAATGTTCAAGAGGCGACTGAGAATGGATGAAAGCTCTTCAGAATCATTAGTTCGTAATTAATAGGCCTATTAGGCACAAAGCAGTGTCATTACGTCATCAAATTTCGCTATCAAAAGTTAAAAACGCACCAGCAGTCAATGTAACAGAGCATATCAGCCAATCATATTCACCTGATAATAAAAAAGTGGAAAACGGAAGTAATGATTGCTGGAGTTGTGGCCTGCGATGGCCAGATGACCGTGCATGGATAATAACATAGTGGGCAATGCGTAAAAAAATGGTCAATGGCATTGAGAATGGTTATGAGTATGTGTCCAAAGGCAATGAAAATAGTTATGTTGAGAAAAAAAAATAAATATTCAAGAGTTCTCAGAACAGAAAAGTGTTAAAGACCGAAATCCAAATACTTTGGTAGCTCGACTGCTGGATTTAACATTTCTATATCCCTTAGAAAGAAATGTTTCTCCTTGTCACGCGCACACGACTCAGATGTACATGAGCAACTTGTTTTACTCTAGTCCTGCAGGGTGAGTATGTAAGGGCTAAGGCTAAGGCGCTCCACTGCTGCGACCAGCAATGCCATGCTCTGAGATCTATTTTTGGTGTGTATGTAAAGTTTACATGATACTGTAGCATTACTCTATTACTCTTTGTCTAAGTATGTGAAAAGCATGAGGTTATACCCTTTAAAATCCATAGCAACAAATCAATACTGAAAAAAATTTTGAATCTTTTTGATTGCAGGACCGCACAAACAGCTTCATATTCGGATGTGTGCAGAATCCAGGCCACTCAAGACGTGACAGTGACAGTACTTACCGTTATGGATCCAGGCTCCTCTGAGATCTACCTGGCCTTTCCTTCCACATCTTATGGGAAAGACTACATTTTGGCTGGACACTTGTGAGTTCTGCTGTGAACAAAGAGCTCCAACGGGTACACCTCGTTTCATCGACAACATTCTCTCTATTGTTAAAGAAGATCAAAGGAGAAGGATTAACCTCTCGAAGGCACTATACAGGTAACCTCGTTTCCTCGACACTCGCCAGTAGTCAGTTCTCGATTAGGTATACGATACTAGTCAACAACTTCTTTTCAGTGAAAGAGATTATAAGAATATGTAGGTAATAACATCCCCATCTGCGTTTCACGGGCTTTCGACCGTCATACCTTAATCAGCATGACCGCATTAAAATGTTTACTTTATTGATGATAAAATTAGAGAAGAGATAAAAATGAATATTATTTACAGAATTTACAACTTTGGAGTAGGTTAAAAAGTCTATCCATGTAATGTGGTCTTGATAACATGTTTCCGCTGAACACTTATTTTTAGAAGCTTGAGAACCTCAGTTTACAATATTTACACGATGTCAACTTTTAAAAAGTATGTGATTGAATTCAGTAATAGTACTCGATTACAGCATAAGTACTGCATGGGTATGATAGCTTTAAATTAATCTTGTAAGAACAATGGTTGTCGTTGAAACGAGGTGAGTTGTCGGCATGTGTCGATAAAACGAGGTTAAGATGGCGTGTCGATGAAACGAGGTGCGCCCCTCCGAACTTGAGGTATACTTTCCCTTAAGTGGGGCTGTGGAAGGAAGAGGATACATATACAAACTGACCGTTCTTGATTGGTAAACTCCGATTAAGCATAGTTCCGTTTAAGCAAATGGTAAAGTGGTCATCAAATCTCACGTTCGACAGTAAAAGCTGCGTTAGTCAATAAAAACTAATATACCAGACCATTCCAGCCAGTCATAATCATCTGGCTATAGAAAAGTGGAGAGTGGAAGGAATGATCGCTGGAGCTGTGGCTTGCATGCATGTTTAAAAACCGAGATTGAGTCACTCCAAGGGGTACATGAAGACTATTTTCAGTGGTGACCCAACTGATCGCACCGCCCCTGACTGGAGGAGGTGGTGGAGAAGGAAGAAAGGAAGGAAACGGAATAGGAGTCAGTGGTCAAGCTGAATGAATCTGATGTCAAGAAGGACACCCTCTCACACTCTCCACCTCTAGAACAATGCTGTCTACCTTTGCACGTTGGCATTGACCACGGAAAACCTTCAAAAACATCAATGATGTATAGTTAGGCCAGCACACAAAGTTAGACAAGATTGTTCATACGGTCTCTAGTCTTCCCTCATGCTATTCACTTTCCTTTCATCTACAATTCCTCGTCTGCACAGTTCACCTTCACTATCTTTCTTTCCTTCTCTTATTTTCTTCACTATAATGCATATTCTATTTAGCGCCACCTCTTCGTTTTCCCCTGTGTTCATCCGCACTATGCCTCTTTTTTCTTCTTCCATTTTCTTTTTGTCCTTTTCTTCTGTATTTTTCATACTCGACCAGTCTCCATTCTTCGACACCATATATATTTGCGGATTTTTGTTTAATCAGAATTTCTCAGGAAGCCACAGTGACTGTCCTCCCACTTACTGTCTGTCTGTCTGTCTGTCTGTCTGTCTCTCTCTCTCTCTCTCTCTCTCTTCCTCTCTCTCTCTCTCTTTCTTCTCTCTTCCTCCCTCTCTCTCTCTCACGTTCTTTTCTTGTCACCTCAACCTCTTCTCCTTCTCCTCGTCTCGTCATCCCCATCTCTCCCTCCCTTTCACTTACTCCATACGCTTTCTGTCCATCCTCTGTTCATCCTCACTCCTCCAAACCCATCATCAGACACTCTAATCAAAACCCTTCATTCTCTCTCCATCCCCAACCCTCCTCCTCACGTATTACCAAAACTTCCACCAGCTTCACCTCCTTCTTCTCGATGATCGCCCCTGAGGACAAGACTCTAGTTCAGTTTACCTTCGCCAAGAATGGCCAACATTATCCCGGAGCCTCCATAACCCCGTTCCTGCCAACACCGACTGACCCGATAGATCCCGGGAAAGATACCACCATACTACTACTCCAGTAGGTCCTTTCTTGTAAGAACTAATAGAGAAAGCTCTTTCGCCTAGAGATAGTCTGACTTTGGGTGTTTCAAGTTTGGCAGCAACTAATTTCAGGATACGTGATGGCTGGAAAATCTGAGAGATAGTCTGGGGCTTGTCCACATAAACACGTTACAAATGAAATATGGATGTCTACTCTTTCCTTGCTGGCAACTAGTGGAATGACTTAAGAATTTTTTTTTTTTAATTTCATTCTTTTTTTTTTTTTTCTTGTCCCACTCCTTTCTGATTGGCTCCGGCGTTGGTTAGTTGTTTGTTACTTTCATTCAGGGAGTTTACATTCTGTTCTTATTCTAGGATGTTACATTGTTACTCCCTCCAACCGCCTACACAAGTGGGGGGTCACCTATATCCCAAACGAAAATAAATCTCCCATTAGTGTTAGAAAGGTTCCTACATCTATAACCCTGGCCCAGCTGGGTAAATGACTTAAGAATTGGTAGAATGTTTACTGAAGGGTATGATCCAGTTATTAATCTTGCTGATTTGTTGTTGTTGGTTTTTTTTATTTTTCTAAAGACGATAGACTATAGAGTGTCTGTAGATTGTGTCAGCAGAGCAGAACATCTCATTTCTATATAATGTCATTATCTAGATCTATAGAGAGAACCCTTAAAGGCATCAGGCGAACGAATATTTCACTGATTTTATTATTATTATTATTATTTCTATCCTTAGATATCAGGCATTCTATGGATTGCATACTGATTTCACAGGTGAGTACAAAGATCCAACTTAAAGGGATAGGGCTAGTTATTTGCTTCACAGCCTAATATGTCCTTATTACTTTTTCCTAAAACTTTTCATATATTTTTCCTTTCGCCTGACAGTTTGGAGGAAGACACTGCAGAAATATCGTGATTTTTACCTTACATGTGACGTCAAAAAGGAAGATAGGCTGGCAGACGACTGGTCCAGACGGTTTAAGCATGCGTCCGCACCAATTCTCCCCAGAATTGGGTGAAATTTTGCATGCAAGTTCTTTTTACCCCAAAAGTGGTCCTTTCTTAGGTTTTGTTACTCCAGGTGACCCTGAATTTTTGTCCCTTTTTTTAAGATTGGTTTTCGTCGTAAATAAAGCTTTGGAGCCTCCCCCCCACCCCCATCTCCTTCCACACACACACACACACACACACACACACACACACACACGGCTGCGGTTTTCTTTTATTTGGTAATAACAGGGGCTCGCTGCACACGTCACAGACTGGCCAGCTAAACCTGTGAAGTCTGCAGACAACAGTTGCCAAGTTGGCGTTATGAGACCAAATTTCTCAATAGGTCTGATCACAGTGATTTTGCCATAGAAGGATAGCATGAATATGACGTGTAGATGTAACATGAGATTGGTTACCCTCTTCCTTTCCCAATTTCAGAGAGGTGCCGGGACACCTCAGCTAGTCACTTAAAGAAAAATATCGTTTCCATTACATCAACATTTCAGGGAGTATCTTGCACGCCAACAAGCCGATAGCCGTGACGTCGGGTATTGCGAGAAATCAAGTGTACTTTCAAAAGTGGACAGGCGGAATTAACACCAACACTTTTAATCATATGGAAGGTGAGTGGGCCACTGCAGCTGCAAAACATCACGTCACGTCACATCACATCACATCACATCACTTACGTCACGTCTCGTCACGTCGTGTCGTGTCGTGTCGTGTCGTGTGAGTTCTCATGCCATCGTACCACATCAGTCTGATCTCTTGTCACTTCACGACACCTTATGTCACGTCACAGTGTGTTGTGTCGTGTCCTGTCGTGTCGTGTCAAGAGTGGGCAAGTATTCTCAGACTCACAAATCTCAAGTCGTTGAAAATGACATTCGTTGAGCCCAAATCCGAATTTCGAACTTTCGAATTAAGTCTCATGGACAGCTAGTGAAACGGTAGGAATTGTCACCCCTAATTCATTCATGTTTCAAAACTTGGGCTGGTTATGTTCGATCCCTTCAGTTTGACACAATGGGAAGCCACATCCCTTCCTTGCATTCTGTGTGGAGTCCTTTGCAAAAGATACGCTTTTGGTTGGTGCGCGCCAATCACAGTGCGGAAGGGTGCATACCTACTAGTTGTTTATTAGAAATGTGTCGCATGTTGTACAAAACCGGGAGAAAAAGCTCAGCAACATGGCGGCAACCACCTATGGTTTCAAATTTGTAAGTGGAACATCTTATCAATTGTCTTATATCGGAGGAAGATGTGGCAACTATCAACGGTGGTCTATATGCTAATGAATGATGCAAAGATCTAAGATTAGCAAACATCACTCGCAAGTCAGTGCGTGGTTTTCCGTCGCTTCCGCATTAACTGCCAGCCATCTTGACTTACCTAGAGACTGATACTTCCTTTGCTAAGGAGAGGGTGTGGCTTCCCAAGTAAATGTAGCCCTGACTACGATTTCAGAAATTCGAGGGTTCGTCGAGCATCAAACATTGAATAAGTTTGAAGCGCTACAGGACTCTCCCCCTTGAAGAGTATAGAGCACTACTGTGGTGCGCACTGCCCTTTTCCAATTCAGTACATTTTACATGCAAAATTGCGCACCAGAGTGCTGAACAGTGCATTTCTGTTCACTTGTGGGTGTTGATCTTAGGAAAACGTTGTTTCAAAATACAGTCGTTACATCACAACCAGATTTCACACATATATCAGAGATATAATTATACTAACAGAGGGGTTTTCAATACATGTTTTTCAAGAGAAGGTTAGGTGGAACTAAGGGAAAAATGCACTAGTCAGCATTTTGGTGCCCAGTTTTGCATGTAACATAAACTGAATTGGAAAAGGGCAATGCGCACCACAGTATACTCTATAAGGATAGTGGATCGCCTTAATATGAATCCTGGTCTGAGTTGGTTTGTTCCTGCGGCTGCTTTAAGAAAATGGTCCTTTTATTCGGTGGGTAGTCCTAAGCAAAGGAAATGCCTGTCTCTAGGAAGGTCAAGATGGCTGCGACTAATGCGGAAGATGTAGAAAATAATGCACTAGTTTGCGACTGATATTTACTATACTTGTGTCCTTGCCTCATTTATTAGAGTACATTTCACCGTTGATTCCTGCCACATCCTCCGCTGACACAAGGTCGTTGATTAAAAGTTCCACAACGAGCTGAAACCGTCAAAAGCAGTCCCCGTTTAGCAGAGACCTCATTTCCAGTCTCCTCAAGAGATATCAAAATATCACATTTCTAACAAATGTACAATAGATGCAATATTTTACACCTCATTCATAAAACAAACACATAAAAATAATACACATCATACACTTTCTGGCACTGTCTTCAACAGAACAACTTATGGCCGTTCATACCTGGGGCAAGACGTTTGTTGTGCCCAGTTCTGGCTCCCTAGGCTGGACCACCGAGGATCAACGTCCCTTTGTTCGGTTCATTGCTTTCGAGGACGAGACCCTGCTCACCGTGCAAACTAGCAAGAGCTCTAGTGACATACGTCTAGAGAAGCCAGGAGACTTTAGCGAGGTAAACTGAGGACAGATTTGGAGGGAGGAGGAGGGAGGAGGAGGAGGGNNGGGGGGGGGGGGGGAAATGAATGAAAGAAATGAGAAATGAAAAGACCTCTTGTGTTTAGCTCTTAATGAATTGCTTACAACGTCATACAGTGTTATACGTCACATTCTTATTACAAACACACACACCAGTAAACATCATACGTGTAAATGTATAAAATTGCAAATGAAATACATAACATAGCGCCCTGCCCCCCCCCCCNCCCCCAGGTCTAAAGACAGGTACAGTACTCATTTACACTTGGGTCGAGTAGAGAGATGGAAGTGAAGTGTCTTTTCCAAGGTCACAACAACCTACACTGCCCAGCCCACGAGTTGAACACACAAAGCTTAGAATTAGGAGTCTCTAAGCAAGCCAAAATAACTGCGATTGATGCGGAAGAGCTAGGTGCTATTTCCTGTACTCATGGCTTCGCGTCATTATTTATCACCATTGATTCTTGCCACATCCTCTTTCGACAAAGTGCTTTGATAAAATGGTCCACTAACGAATTTCTAACTGTTGATGATGACCACCAATGCTGCCGAGCTCCTACTTTCGGATTTTCTAACTGACGCGCAGGCACAAAACAAGTCACCATGGCGTCATGACATGTCAAACAAAAGTCGTGCTCCATGCAACTATGCCAATCATTCTGTTAATGTCAGTTGCGTTTCTCGACTTGCCATCTAAATGAGATGTTTAGGGTAAACAGAAGGATCACTATTCAGAATGAAGTAATCTGTTTTATACTAAAGAATTTCTATATGATTTGAAACTATTATGAAAACAGGAAACCTTAACCCTCTAAGTCCCAAGAGTAGAAAAGTTAATATATAGTGACAAAGCCAGTTTCTTTTGTGTTTTGAGTAAATAGTTTACATCTTCCCATCTTTTATAATGTTTATATATAGACTATTTATTGTTATGCCATTGTACACTGGTTCTTTGAGAAGTCATTTCCACATATCTTGTTTTGTTACGGAAGCACCAAGCTCACGTGCCACATATGGCACAATGGGTCTTTGAGGGGTAATGTGTAAACATTAACCGTAATAAGAAAGATAATAGGTTACTCGGGCCTCGCGAAAAGCCACTTCCGATTTTTTCCGAGAACTTTATCCTCACGAAAAAAAACCAACTATTTTACGATATTCACAGGTGCATCTAGGGGATTCCCCGAGTCACGTGACTGCAAACAAAGGCACTATGGTGATGCTGTATCTACCCAGTATGGAAAAAGCACCTGGGAACCCAGCCATGACCAATGTGGTCCCTCTGGAACAATTCCTCAGCTTATATGTCCTCACGTAAGTGACATACTGTATTCGACAGGTTTCCTTAAATAACAGTGCCCGATTGGCTCGGTGACGTCCTGAGATTGTAAAACTTGAAGTTGGGAAATGAAAATAAAAATAGGACTTGTATTTACTCTGTGAAGAAATTGGTATATATTACCATACAATGTCATATGTCTCACCCCTAATACAGACACATAGAATTGTCCACATCATATATTTAAAGTACAGTAGTTTTACAAGTGAAACACATAACAAAATCACTGCTGGTCGCCCTACGGTGCAACGCCCTGGTACCCTTAGCTCAAAAGCCAGGTTCTAAAATTCACACCTGAGTTGGATGAGGAAAAGGGAGAAGTGTTTTTCACAAAGGAAACTATACCAGAAATAACCCGGTTCAAGAGTCGAATATATCAACCTACGACCAGGTTCCTATCAAAAAGTTAAACCACAAGTCTCACAGAGCGGTTCACCACAACAGGATTTTAAGTCATTACAAAATAATGGAAATAAGAATGATAGTAATGTAGTTTATAAGTCTCGTTTCCAGGCTTAAAGCCCACTCACGCGACTTCACATTTTTATTATCCCAACAGGCCTGATCACTCTAGAACTTTCTCAGTTCCCTGGACAGTGCCGGTGCCATTTAAGGCGCTGATGCTATCCATCTGAGAATATCTTCCAGTGCCTATAGCCAGATTCCCATTTCACAGACGAGTGGACTGAGGAAAATGGGAATGAAATGCTTTCCCAAGGCACTTACAGCATGACCGTGGTCGGTAATCGAACCCACGGCCTTTAGATCTTGAGTTCAACGCCTTAACCGTTCGGCCACGCTGCTCTACAAAATCTGTATATATTTACAGTACAGTTGTATATAGGACTATAACCAAACTGACTGAAAGGGTTAAATTAATGAATAGATAAACTTTTAAGGCAAACAATGTTAAAAAAAAACAAAAGTTACTGAAAGTTTACGAGCCCTGTCTCGGCTAAAACGGCAGAAATCTTTTAGTCCCGATGATCCCGTTATACCCGAGGTCCTCCGTTTCTAATCGTTCCCATCATTCCTCTTCCTGTCTGATCACAGAACGCCTAGCGAGAGTGATTTCTCCTTTTTGAGTGTTATTCTTGTCTGTCTCAAAGATAAACTGGAGACGATTTGTGTGGACAACAGCTGTGGGTAAGTTTATTATGTGCATGCAATATACTGTGCGTTCACTTTGATGATGTTGAAGCGAAACCCAGAAATAATATTACAGTCGGGTTTATTGAATGCAGCTTTCCGTGGGTATAAAAGAGTTTTATTTTATAAATATGACGCCCATACCTCACTGGAAGAGCCTAATCCTTTGGCAAATTTCATTTTAAAACTCTAGTTATTTCGCGCTCTCTCTCTCTCTCTCTCTCCCTTTTTCTCGCCCCCCCCCCNCCCCCCCCCCCCTTTTTTTTTTCTCTTTCCCCTTCTCACATTTCACTCCCCTTTCCTCCTCTACACGGCACAAGCTCACTTTTCAAAGGGACGGAGCAGACTTTTGATTGAGATGTTTATGAAACCAGTATGATATTTAGTTCAACTTACTAACAGCCTTCCAGAGATTCTTGCTAATTTTACAGCATCTGCAGACCTGCCATACTTTCCGATTTAATCTGAATGATACAGATTTTTTTTTCTCAAATTTTAAGTTTTGCAATGTTCAGATTTGGCAGAGCCTTCAGATTTGTACAGTTATATTTTATCTTTGCTGCGGTCTAATATCTCCAAGAGAGTTTAAAACAAATGTCTGCAAAGGTTTGGGAATTTGATGTCATGGTCTTGAGAAAGCATTAAATGGAAGACGGGGCCAGCACATGATAGAATCTTCTTTGGGACATTGTATGCCAGGTGGTCTTGGCCAGTGAATTCATAATTATATATAGCATAGTGGTGTCAGAAGGATAACGGATTTTTTGGGGCGTCCAAATTAGAATGCCAAAATAATTTTGGCAAGAGAGTAGGTGTATGTAAGTAAATTTGATTGATAATGAAACGGTGTGAGGATTCAGAGTTTTCACCCCAAATCCGGATTTTCTGTCCTCTGGATTCAGATTTGTTTTGATGTGAGAGTGGCAGGTCTGCATCTGCCAGAGTACTCCTAACTCATGACCTGAAAACGTGAGTGCATGCTCTCCATATCTATTTTGATCTCATCTTGGCTTAAAACTTGATAAGGTTCGATGGCGAAGGCCAAGCGGTGGTCTTAGGCTACTTGAGCATGAATTTCCCCATCACGAGAGGCTATCACCGAGTGCTCAACAGGGATCCCACCGTCACATTTGGTCTGTACCTACATGGCATCGGTAAAAGTATGGAATGTCTCACTCCTGCTGGGATGGGCTTGGAAAACATAGTAAGTTGCCATGTCCTGCTTCTCTTCTCCTTCCAGTGTCAAGATTTAGGCTGAATAAGGTCTTGGGCTATTTATAGGTACAGAGGTTGATATATGTTTTACAGCCTAAATTTAAAGAAAAATCACATTCTTTTCTCTTAAAATTTAAACCGCGTAGACTATATTTTTATTCCGCGTGACCATTTCCGGAAAAAAAAAAAAAACATTGCTGGAATATCAGGATTTTCATCCGGCCTGCCACGCCTTGCTCGTGCTGCGTGACGTCATAAAGCGAGTAAAGCAGCAGATAATTGGTGCAGACTCATGCACATACCATCTGGACCAATCGTTCAGAAAATTATACCCAATTTAAAGTTCATGAAAAAATAATTTTGACTTATTAGGCTGTGAAGCACGTAACTACTCCTGTCCCTTTAAGTTTAGAGGCCCCTTATTAACCCTTTGGTTACGTCAAGCGTTTTTCTAGTGCTGATTGCATCAAATTACTTTGAGCTCTTTTGCATATTGGTAGGAATAGTTCATTATCTAGGCAATAGGGTGCACGGGTCCCTCAGATAAGACATAGGAATGTTGCTACTTCCGGGGCGTTCCTGCTGGTCTTAGATGTGTTTGTTTCAAAAGGGCAGGACGTATTTGTACGTCATAAGAAGAGAAGGGGTTGAAAATTATATCGGAGGTCTCACAAAGATGTGTATACTAAAACAGGACATCAGGTTGCCACTAAAACACTGAAAACACACACGCATTTTACATATTTCATGACAAGGTATTTAAAGTGAACAAACTAAATTATTTTCAAAAAAAATATCTAGAATTAGAAATTAAAAGTCTAAAAACAAAGAGTTAGCTGTGTCTTTTACTTCTAGTTCGCAAACTTCAATATGATCGTAACAACGGGGAATGCCATGTGCCCATGCCCACCTCTGCTATAACGGTTCGTAAAAAATCTGACCGTATTGATAATAGAAGCTCTCTAACTATATGTGAGAAGTCGTGAAATGTGTCACGGGTGAACACCAGGCTCACCCATGAAAGTTAGGCAATGAGTATTTAAGGATTAATTTGCTATGAAGTTAGCGCCTCTGTGGTATAGGTGTAGCACGTTCAGATTTGTAAGCTAAGAAACCCTGGGTTCAATTCCCGGAAGGGACAGGACATTTTCTAGGGTAGTTTTTTTTCGCCCCTCTTCTCAAAACCGATTTTCACAGTAATTTGGTCAAATCCCTAGCGACACACTTTCTTGGATAATGTGTAACAGCTTCAAAAAAATTATCAGACTGGGCTCATATTCCTCCCCCCTTAATGATAATGAATAATGAAGAATTCAACATGCCTTGCCACTCCCTTACATATGGTAAACATTAACATACTTTGCTTATACTTCCGTCTTTGCACAGAACTGCCCGCCAAATCCAGTGGTCATTGACGATGGTAACGATAACGACTGTGACGGTTTAGTGGATGAGGAACTAAAAGATCGAATAGGTGAGTATTCTGGGATATATTCAGTGAGTGAAATCAAATTAATATTCCTGATTTTTTACGTTCAAGAAATTTCAAAATTCCCAGTTTAGGTCTCCGATTAAGGAAGAAAAAAAAAGTTATGGTCAATCCACATTTGCGAAAGAGTCTATTTTTTTAAAAAAACCTAATGTGGTTTTCTATTCAACTTGTTCACTACTAAAGAAAAATTCTAGTGACTTTTAACTTCTTTTACCTTCCTTCGGCAAGATGTTTAGCGAGCTAATTTTCTCAAAACCTCAAAAAAGGGATTTCGGCAAATGTAGAATGAACCGATCGTAGTCTATGACAAAGTACTCTTCACATTTTACCTTTCGATAGTTTTAGAAGCACAATGCAGATTAACTAAAACTAATACCACAATGCGTGGAGACTCATTTTGCACAGCTGGACAAGATATAAAATGAAATATACAGAAAGAAAATGATTAAGCTATGATCAAACAAACATGCACAACGTGTTTATATGAGAACCTGTTGAAATGTTATTCCGGGTCGGAAGCGGAAAAACGATTACAATTAACTCCAGTGGACACAACTTATGTTTTGGAAGTTGCCCATGGTTACCGCAATGCGTTGACTAACGTAAGGATTATACATAATATGGCCACCAGACGCTGTTCTTCTTTTGCTTGATAGATGACGATTTCGATGGCCGCGTGGATGAAGACACCGCCTCACCGGAGAAACGTGAGTATCTGAGTCAATTCACTCATCTTTCCGAACCAACCAGTCTGGACATAATTATAATCCCGCACTGACCATGACCTGTGAGTGAGCCTTGAAAACCTGAATGACGGTAACCAACAGTTCAATATAAAATGGCTGGACAAAAATTTAAGGAATTTGATACAATGTAATTTTCATTATCAGAATAGGATATAGAATGGGTGGGCAGGGATTTGGTATAAAAATGTTTCCAGTGGAATTCAGTATGAAAGGTATAAAGTTGAAAATCGGAATAGGATATAAAATTGGAGTTAAGGGGTATGACATAAACTTGCATGAGTAGTATTTCGATATAAAAATGCAGTATCAGGAACAGAATATGACGCGAAAACTAAGAAGAAGATATAAAAATATCTCTGATGTACAACGTACTACATCGATGACAACAGCAGAAACAACAGCAACGAACAACAACAACAACTACTACTACTACTACAACAACAACAACAACAACTACAACAACAACAACAACAACAACAACAACTACTACTACTACAACAACAACAACTACTACAACAACAATAACAACTACTTCTACAACCTACAACAACAACAACAACAATAACAACTACAACAACAACTACAACAACAACAACAACAACAACCACAACAACAACAACAACTACTACTACAATAACAACAACAACAGCGTTTGACTGTTTGTGGAAAATCATTCTTCTGGTCCTCTCCCTCATCTGTGACCATCTCCGTGTGGACCAAATCTCCAGCTAGTGTGTGTAGATGGTGGCTGGACTCTGTGGAGTGACTGGGAATGTAACGTCAACTGCCGGGCTATAGGGAAGCTGACAAGAAACAGGTGAGGGCGTTGGACTGGTGGATGGATGGATGGATGGATGGATGGATGGATGGATGGATGGATGGATGGATGGTTTAATGATAGTAAGGATGGTTGGATGGATGGATGGACAGTAACAGGTATCTCATGCCTATGACATTCTAATGAATCAAATCGGAATAGGTTGGACACTGCACGAGACTGCACATAATCTGCGACGAGCTCGAGTCTATAATAATGCTGATAGGCACACATGAGCACTGGAGATGAGAAAGAAATGAAGGGAATAAACTAGAGAGAGGGGTAGAAGGGGGAATAGGAGGAGAAGCAGTAGTCTTTAACTGAGTTTCTCCATAGGCGTTGCAGCAACCCCTGGCCAAGAGGGTCGGGTAAACAGTGTACAGGAGCCGGCACTGAGGAGGAAGGAAAGTGTGACAACTCGCATGTCAAATGCCCGGAAGGTGAGACTTGCAGAAACTAATTAGAAAATAGATACGCTAATTCTATATTAATGTTGACTAGACCCAGTACTTTAGTAAACGTTGATCAAGACTAGACCACGGTCAATCAATAAAGTCGAAAAGTTAATCTCATAACCACATTTCTGGTCACTGCCCAAAATTATGTGACGTCTTCAACGTCAGTCCAGCGATACATATTATAGAAAGACTAGGCATACATTTGGTCAAGATTAGAATAAGGTCAGCTTAAAAAGTAGAAGAAACTCTATTCTCTTAGTCACTTTTTTGGCCACTGCCTAAAATTGTGACATCTTCAACGTCAGTCCAACAATACAAATATTTCTTACACTCAGATAAATATAGTAAAGCTCATCGCGAAGATTTCACTGTTATGGCATTTCGATTTACCTGTCTGTCTGTCTGTGTGACCGACAGTCAGTCTGTCTGTTTGTCTGTCTGATGCCTGCCTGCCCACCAGTCTGCCTGAGCTTCTGCCAGTCTGCCTGAGCTTCTGTCTGCCTGCCTGCGTGCCTGCCTGTGTGCCTGCCTGCATGCCTGCCTGCCTGCCTGTGTTTTCCTACTTGCCTGCCTGCTTGCCTATATCTGTCTGTCAATTTTTATGTCTTTATTTGTTCTTCAGAATGTGAAAAGATGAAGTGGAATGTGGATTGCAAAGATGACTGTTCTAAAGGCTGTGTGGACGGAGACTGCAACAAGTATACCGGAGAATGTATCTGCAAACCAGGCTACACCGGGTTCTTGTGCGAAAGTGGTAAGTAGCGATGGGCACTTTCGAATCCGGATTTGAATTCAATCGATTCCGTTACCCTGGGTCTGAATACGGATTCGAGTCACATCGATTCCTGTTACCTCGGGTTCGAATCCTGATTCGAGTTCTAAAATTGATTTGGATTCGAATCCTTTGGTTCACAGGAAATAGACAGCAGAATGAACAGATAAAAAAAAAAAAAAGTTCGATTTACTTACCATTCGTATGTTATAAATAAAGTTTGCGTCCCTGTCTAAACGTACAGGCGTAATCCTGTATCTTTATTTAAATTAAACTACATTATAAAGCACCACTTGTAGAATTTAGTGACGATTTCCTTGTCACTTTCAGAAGTACATGCGTTAATTCCATAAAATAATGATATCCTCCCTCCATCGAATCCGGATTCGAAGCCATCGAATCTTAACTCTGGAATTCGAATGTTGTAGTTATCTGCCGTCATTATGCTCCGTTTGGCCACACCACTCCATGAATGGAAAATATTGCTAGTAATAATAATATTAATTCATAACAAATAATAACAATAATAATTCATGATATATAATGATAATCATGACTAGTCTATACTAAATAATGAAAAAATAATAATTCATATATAAATAATCTAATGCTAAATGATGGTAATAATAATTAATTACTGATAATGATAATGAATGAAGAATAATAATAATTTCATAATAAATACTGAAAATGATTATAATAATAATTCCCAACAATTATAAAAATACTAATATTTCATAAATAAAAGTAGCAATTCATAAATAATAACAATAATTCTTAAATAACAAATTATCGTTAATGATAATAATAACAATAATAATAATGATGATGATAATAATAATAATCATAAATAATGGAAATGATAATAACACTTCATAATAGATATTGTCAACAATAATAATACTAAGTACTATTTGGGTCTATGTGTCTCCAGAGTGTGCCAGCGGACTGTACGGAAAGAACTGCAATTATACCTGCTCTGTATTTTGTTTCTCCAACTGTGACAGCCGGACAGGTGAATGCGATGACGGTATGTACAGTACAGTATTGTAGGGAATTTTCGTTTGTAGTCTCTCTATTTAGGGGTGTCCGTGGAATTACTCTCTCTAGTCCACTCTGACAATACTACTACTAGGACTACTAAAGAACACTACCTTTCATTAATATGATTATACTTTACTGGCAACTATCACTACTGCAATACAACACTTAGTGCATCCCTATTCCTACACTAAAAGAAACGCTACCCTTCACTCTCGCACTTCTACTACTACTCGACTGTCTCTTTACTGTCTCTATCACGCTCCAATCTAGACTAACTTTCAGACTCCTCTCTCCCTCCTTCATTCGTCCATCACGTGACTTCACCCCTCAGTCCTTTACATTTCGATTGGTCACTCAGACTGGTCAAATGGAGGTGAACAGGGCCGAGGGGAAAACTAGTTACATTCTCTCACGGAGAATCAACTACCTAGCATCTGTCTGCCTGACATAAGTCGTGTCGCAGCAAATTAAACCTGTCTTGCATTCCATAGTCAAGGCAATTTTCCTTTCTAAGGATAATAAAGTCATTCTTATCTTATCTTATCTTATCTTATCTTATCTTATTCGTCTTTCATTCCCATGCATCCAAAGAATTGGGCATACATCAGTGTCCAAGCTTCGTGGCACTGCACTAATTTTCTGACCACCCACAAACCGAGAATCTCCACAGTATACGGTTTTTTCATATCTTGGGCCGAATACTCACAGTGCTGTCTAATTTTGTGCGCTGGCAGTAGCTATTGTATATATAAGTGGGTGTTTTGTTGTTTTTTGTTTCCCGCGACTCCCTAATTTTCGTGGAAAGCTGGAAATGATATCCACAGAATTCAATGGCTTTGTTCACTATTGTTGGATTCTACAAATTCTGTTTCATCGGCTTCCACAGTATCTATATTAATAAAACACTTCAGCCAAATTTGTGTCACAGATATCTTGAGAACTACGTAACGTAAAAACATGCGGTTTTCACCTAAATTCGTAGAAAAATACACAAAAGGTAACTATACACATCAGTCCTCTTTATTTTATTTACGCTTTAAAAAAAAAAAAAGAATGTGTATAGCAACGAAATACAATCTCCGATAGATCTTTTCAATCCGCCCGATTCGCCCTTCGTCCAACTTTTTCACGGAGTCTGATGCATTCGTCTATGATGCCTTTCGGTGCGCTAGGTATTCTTTCGCTGCTGGTGCGTTGCCTGCCTGCCCATTTGTAAAATGGGATGTTTGTCTTGTTCAAAATAATTCACGCCTCTGTTATTGCCATCTACCATGTCTTCATGCTCAGAAAGAGTTAACATCCTCACACTGCAGAACAACATTAAGAGTCATTCTAAGCAAAATCTATTTCATTCTCCTAAAATCTGCTAATGAAGGCTAATTCAAATTGACTTCTGCTTGTTTTTTTCCTTTAAATTCAGGATTATTCAAGGTCATTATGATTATTCTACTGATCAGCACTCTTGCTGTGCTGCCAACAGCCTTGAGTTACAAAATCTGTATGAGCCAAATCCAAAAGTAAGTAGCAGATATAGTATGTACAGTTTGTCCAAAACACTGATAAACCAAACACTTATAAGCAAAACACTCATAATCCAAACTCTCATAATCCAAACTCTCATAATCCAAACTCATAATCCAAACTCTTATAAACAAAAAAACACTCATAAACCACCAATAAGCGAAATCTTATGAGCGAAAAACTCTTTAAACAAACACTCATTAGCCAAACTCTCATAAGCCAAACACGTAAACCAAACACTCATAAACTGCAGTGATGGCAGGATCTGTATGAGACAGGTCAAAAGGAAAGTCCGTTTTAGATCTTTCCTGCGGCGTGCGTCTATCACTCATAAGCTCCTGGACTTGTATGAACCGAGTCAATAAGTAGGTATCAGGTGTAGCACTTTCAGCATGCTGTAGATCTTTCCCATGGAATATTCATGAGCAGGCCGAGTGGTACATTTACTTCCGGGGACCAGTAAACATGGAGGCTTTCTCTAACAACAGCACCGATTTAGTCGAAATATCGATACAGTCCATGACCTGTCTATGACTAAATGAACTGTATCATAATCGTTGCGGTGCTGTCCTTCGAGATAGCCAACATGGATAGTACCTGCTGTGCCCCGCGATGCGAGGCTAGTTCTGATTGTTTCAAAGGCCCTGCATTACACAGTGTTGCTTAAGATGAAACCTTCAAACGTCAGTGATTTGCCAGTATGCATGGGGATCCCAGAAAACTGTTTTAGGTGAGTCCATATGAAATAGGCCAGTCTAGCAACATGGGAATTGCAGCCAAATGGTGCAAAGAATTTCTTAGCAAGTAGGCTTTACCAAATGGAGCTATAACAAACAGAACCAGTTTAGAGTCTTTCAGTGCTTAAGTCATGGAGATAAAAGAATTCTTTCGTAATATTTCTATTCCGCGAATTTGTATTGCTCGAATTCATAAATTTTAAATTATCCACGTCCGAAAAAGTCTGTCCAGACGAAGATATCTCCCTTCCATTATGTTAAACATGGTAGACCGGAAGCTTACACACCTTGTTCCGATCCAAAGAGAGCTCGGGAATCACGTGATCACCTTAACCCATTACGAAAGAGCCATGCTCAAAACACTCACAGACTTAGATTCACTTCAAAATGAGCCCCCCAAAAAAGTAAGTTCAACTGTAGGGTTTTCAGTGTCCGTCCATAATTCCTACATAAAATGTATGATCCAGATAAACAAGTAAGATGATTTGTCATACTTTTTAAGTGTCATGTTATCACTATTACATAACATTTTTAGTCAGATTTAAAAAGAAACAAAAAAACTTGTTGATCGATCTCGAACTTCATGTAGACACTGAGGTTATTATCCCAAATTCCTCACGCACAGCACATATCACTGTTTACTGACCAACTAATCACCATCTCATCCACTCCACCTCCTGACGCTGCCGCCTTCTTGTCTTTCAATCATTATTTATTTTTTAATTGAAACAGTCCGTAAAAAAATATGCGCATATAAATATAGACCATGTAAAGCTTGCAGTTTAAATGGGGTGAAGCGCTAAAAGTGTACATATTTTTTGTTCTAGAGAAGAAAAGACAGCTGCTCACTTGTTATCTGTGATAAAACACCGACGCGCTGGAAGCAGAGAAACGGAAACCACAAGTGAGGAGGAGGAGGAGGAGTCAGTGATAGAGTCAGAAATGGAATCGGTGGAACTTGAGTCTGCGGTTTCCGCCCTGGGGACAAGCGTGGACCCTACTGAGAAGCGAGGCGGGCCAGGTGCGGTCGAAGAGGGAGATAGAGCTGAAAGTTTGGAAACCACTGTAGAGCAAAATACTATTACGAATGCTTAGTGCCACCGTAGGTGCTGTTTGGCTTCGACGTGGGTGCAGTGGCAAGTCCAGCTAATTTTTAACAGTGTCATTTCCTGGACATCGCTTTCTTTTCAACACTGTACATGTTTTGCTTAGTTACAAGTCATTTTTGCGATACGGTAAAACTGAGCTAAGATAAAACTGGACACAATATTGCGATCGTGATGAGTAAATTGTTAACCGCGGAAATCTAGCACATCAGAGTGATTAATTATGGTCAAACCAATTCTCATAATTTTTTATCGGATCACTGGAAGAATTTAAATGAAGCTGGATATGTTCTCACCCCTGACTGAAAGGCCAAATTCACGACTTTTTCGTTTTCCTTTGTTGCAACGTCATTATGATCGCTCGTTGGCAAAATAAACGAATTCGATTTTTCTCACTGAAAGCGTCACTTCCTTGTTACACATAAGTCCCCTGGTTTGTTACAAGAAAAAAAAAAAGACTGGAATTGTCACGAAATGTCTGTTCGTTTTGATGTTGTCTTTCAAATTAACGTTACCCTTGTTTGTGGAACACCACTCTGTGTGTCAACATGTAAGAAATGATTAGTTGGTAGATGACCTGTATTGGCAGTTAAAATTGTAACTTGAGAGCTTGCGCATCAAACGATTGGATCTCTTAACATCGTAAAGATTACATTTGTGCATCGATGCTGAAGCACCCTGGGTAGGTTCAACATGTAGAGTCAGTGTAATTCATGCGATAGTAAGAGATCCCGATATTACTGTGCAAAATTTCAACTATCTAAGGTACACTGTATTTGTTTCCTCTGTGAACATAATTATTCATTTTGAGAAATTTGATAAATCTTAACTGAGGAAGCCAAGAACTTTCGCACATAAATATTTTGCCTTTGTAATCTTGTGTTTGCTGTTGTTATTGCTCATGTTTTATTATCGTTGCTGCTGCAAGGTTTGTTGGGTATTTATGATTTAACTTTTGTTGTTCACAATTTTAACTTTATTATTTGTTATCTTTGTCATTCATAACTTTCACACTGTATGATTTTTATTTTTTATTTTTTTTTGTTCGAATTAACAGCTAGTTGCCAGCAAATATTGTGATTAGATGTGATGATGAATGAAGAGGAAGAAGAAGAGTGGTAAAGATGCAATAATTTATTATCCCGACTTAAAATCGGAAACAGTGCAATGGCAGTCACCGTTCTTTTTCAACACCTAAAAAAGTCATAGTACAAGCTACCAATGATGAAGTTATTCTTTCCGTACTTTGGGATTCTAAAGGCCGTATAATAACTAACTACCTAGAATGTGAACATAATAACAACGAGGAAATAATAATATAACTGGAAGCACTTGTGAATCTTGAGGAAATGTCTCTGAAAAAAAAAAAACCAAAAAACTTACGGCTCAGCAACGTTACTCATGACAATTCACCAGCTCACAAAGAATGTGAATATGAAATTTCGCCGCACAGTCTATACTCTTCAGATCTGGCACCCTCTAACTGTAATTTGGGTTTTTTGGTCCGGTTTTTCCAAATTTGAAGAAGGACTGAAAAGATAAACGAAGAATTATTTCGACAAAGCCTCAAACTAAAGTAAAGAACTGGTTTCTGGAGAGTCAGGGATCGTCATACTCGCAAAAAGTTTTGAGAGTTATCCATCAGTACACTGTATGGTAAAGGATAGAGAGTACAGTATTTAGAGAAAGAGCGGGGTATGTGGTGCTAAATTTCTTTAACGTTGTTCCTGAATGGTAAGGGAAAAAACTTCTTTTTAAAATTTTTTGCAATTTTATATGCTCTCTACGTATTCAGAGACTTCAGGTATCTGCTATTTGAGAACTTGTGCATTAACGATGGGATCTCTTACGGTAGAATTATGTTAACCCTGGTAGTCCTTACGATGGTAAGGGATCCCATCGTTAATACGCAAGCTCTCGATTACCTCCCTGTCGTTTATCAGTGACGCAAGGAGACGTACATCATGGTGATATTTCTGTTGGTCTTAGTAGAAAAAAAAATTAATAAGGCATTTGTAGAATACAGTCAGGTACTTGGTACCACCCCTTCCGTTCCCCCAACATTATCAAACGGGCCGCGCGGTGCCACAAATCTTTAAACCTCTGTTTATGTCACCAGGGTTGAAATCAAAGTTTGGAGCAGCGCCATCTGGCAGGTCAAATTTTATTGCGAGTGGGAAATCACATCACATTGAGCGCCAGCTTGCCAAGCTAAAACGGAGATGCGAGGTAAACAACTGTTTAACTCACTGAAGCCTGACTTGCTTTCAAATGAGGTAGAACTATACTAAAACTATACGATTTCTAAGAGTAGTCTGAGATACAAAGTATGAAAGTCTTACACTGATGTTGTGAATGTGCTAGATATTGTACGTCTTTTGACGCTGCCCATTACTGCCGTTTTCTGACAAAAGGAAGAAAGCGCGATCGGGAAAGTTTTGAGAAAATGGCAAAAATGTTTTTCCTTGATTGTTACAGCACTGGCGTCTAGTGTCCTTTTAAGGTTCCCTAACTTCGTTATTTATTGAGGTATCGTGATGGGACCCA
Organism: Ellobium chinense; assembly: GCA_033807755.1. NCBI lineage: Eukaryota > Metazoa > Mollusca > Gastropoda > Ellobiida > Ellobiidae > Ellobium > Ellobium chinense. The sequence continues at coordinate 576,993 of JAWQUT010000313.1, forward strand.
GAAAGAAATGTGAGTCATCATCTGGGGATTCCAAAACTATAAATAACTCAATTTGACCTACTTTGGCGCTTTCGTCCTTTTGTCATAAAACGGCAGATCAGCTTTGTTGAGAAATTTGGAATCTTTTGTGTACATCAGAAGTGAGAACTCATTAATATATTTGTCTCTCTAAGAATTAATGACATATATAGTTGTATAATTATTCAAACTTGTCTTCCTCAGCCTATTTTTGCTGCTGATCCATCTCAGGTAAATACCTATGTGTATTCCTTACCTCTGTGCTCTAATTACACGCTGTAAGCACTTCTACAGTTGATTCACACGGATTCCAGTCCGCATAATCATCCTTTTCACCTTACGGCAACACTGTTTAATGAACAGAATATAAAATCATTTTCAATCTTTTAGTTTGAGGGAAAAAAATTACGTGTGTCACTTTGCTCACAGACCATGCCAGACAAGCTGAACTTCAGAATGAAGAAACAGGCCAAACAACTTTGCAAGTTTAGATGCCGTTTTTGGTAGAAAACTATGAAAAAAGAAGTTTAAGGTCCAAACACCACATTTACATAATTATTGATGAATGCACACAAAAAAAATATGTCCACGGCATGCCTTATCATCCTTTTCAGGCAGTTTAGTTTTCAACCCAACAGATGTAAAATGTTGAAGTAATCTTTTCAAGTGGAGTGTATTAATTTCTTTTCTTTGCACAATAGGACCATATTCAAGAAGGTTGAATGTTGAAAATGCCTGTGAACAGTGTATAACTCTTATCTTTCTCATCAAATCATATCCTGTCCTTATCAGCTGTAGTTCTGTAATTTGTTTATTGTATTTGTCAGTGTGAAACACATTTGTCTTACTGTCAGTCGAAATAAGACTTATGTCATGGAACTGAGATAATATCATGCTCAATGAATGATGTCGGTGTCCAAAAAAACATTTTTTATTCACCGCGGAAAATGAAATTGGAATCATTCTGTTCAAGAAAATATTAAGCTTACAGGTGAATGGTAAGTATTCTTGGATATTTTTTTGTTTGT
>JAWQUT010000313.1:578180-602911 GCA_033807755.1 Ellobium chinense
GGGGAGGAGGACGAGGGGTGGGTGGAGGAGGGAAGACGATTAATGACTTAGATCTACCTCGTGTAAACTTATTCATCAATCCTGATTTTCTCAGAAATTTGGCCATTGCACAGGGGTGATCTCCTCACACTTCAAAAATACGGTACACACATCTCATGCTAGATCAATGCTGGCCCAATCAGTTTTCCATTAGCTGAGAGTGCATAAACTGAGCTCTTATCTTTGTATAATCAGAAAACAATTTAAAGCTCAGTTTGACTGATTGCAAGACATTTAAGGCAATTTCAGAATGCCACGTCAGTCATGCAAATTTCTGAAAAGTTTTGAGGTTTAGTTGTTCCTAACAAAAGTTAAGTTATTCTTTAAATATAAACCGAAACCGGTTGCTGTTGCATGAGGGACAATGAACTGTAAGAAAGGAAAGTGACTGGTGAATATAGTAACCATCAAGTTTAGCGCATATGTTTCTTTCTTTCTGTCTTTCTGTCTTTCTTTCTTTCTTTCTTTCTTTCTTTCTTTCTTTCTTTCTTTCTTTCTTTCTTTCTGTTCTTTTCTTCTTTTGTTTCTTTCTTTCTTTCTTTCTACTTTATTCTTCCATTTCATCTTTCTATCTTTCTCTCCCTTCCTCACTTCTTTCTCTTCGTCCTCACTTTCTTTAATTTGACATTGACTATGTATTGAATGTGTGTTATTGGCCCAGAGTCTAATAAACTTATAAAGACTTTGAATCTTGTGAAGTCTAAACTTTCCACAAAATAGCGGAACTATTATGGCATATTTCTGCATTGTCTTTCCACGTCTTTACTGGTAAAAGCGACACACAGATTCTTCAATGAGACGCTTCCTCAAAAATTCTGGCACCGTCGATGAAGCCTACAGAGCAATTATCAAATACAATAACTGGCGGAAGGAGTATAAGGTTGATAAATTATCACCAAAAGATCCAGACATCCGCGCTGAAATGACGTCAAAGACAATCTATTTGCTAAACAGCAGAGATGTTCAAAACAGGTAAGACTGGAATGAGGTCTGTGCAGTGTTTCTGCATGGTCACGTGACAGTGGTAATGCGTCATCATAACCAATGCACCATTTAGCACTTCGGCGTGCAATCTTCCATATCAAATTCAAAGACAGCTGTAGAAGAGTTGCACACTAAGGCATGTGTTTAAAAGAGTTCACATCTTTACAATGAATTCTATGCTAAAGAGACATACCCCCCCCCCCCCNCCCTCTTCCCTCCACCCCCTTTGTGAGATAATCAATAGAGCAAAGTGTAACCTTAACTTATGCATCAATTTGCCTTTTGGCAACAGCTGATGAGAGAAGGTGAATCATTTTTGCGTTTGTTTGTTTCCATCGAAATATTGAATGTAATACGCAAATTGCTGGAATGAATTTCGACAGTGTCTGTTGGCTTCACTCTCGTCACTTCTTTTCATTCAGTCATATCTACACGGCAAAATGGGAAACAACGACACTGTCAGACGCCCCTCCCTACTTTTTCCTTAAACGAGAGTTTGTACATAAACAATGGGTTTTGTTACCATCGTAAGGATTACATTATGTTTGCATGTTGGACGCGACTAATGGTGCATTCAGCACCGAATGCGCTTCAGTAATTCTTGCGGTGGTAAGAGATCCCATCGTTTATACGCAAACTCTCTAATACTGATTGTATGGCCTTCCAATTTCATGCGTCGCTTGAAAGTGATCGTCGCATAAAAACTGTCAGTACTCAAGAAAATATAGAAGAGCTTCTTATTTTTCTTTCCTCTGTAAGTTCAAATTCGGATATCTAGCTGCTGCCGAAGTCAGCGTTTTAATAGTTCCGGGGGCGTTCATTTGTAGTGCAGCTAGGTGCGAGATTGGCTCTGGATAAAGTTTTGTTCTCTGTCGCGATCACTATCGAGTAGGTCACTGTTAGGATTGTTGTCCTCCGCTGTTCACTCATGGCAATATCATTCGTGGAAAGGGGAATGAAATCTAGTATGTATCGATAATGGGTTTGATAACTCTACTATGCTTAAAGTATGTCTTTGGCTCAAAGTTTTGGTAAAGTCTACTCAGAAATACTTAAGAATCTTGAGGAAACAGTATTGCTTTTTATGTCATTTTCACTCAAGCTTTCTCTCTTCTTTTTGTAGGCCTATCCTATACATAGCTGTGAGAAACCATTGTGCAAGCGACAGGGACCTAGAGAGACTTACAAAGTTCACAGTTTACATGTTGGTAAGTAGACCTTCTAAATGTCGTGTCACACTTTGTGACTGTGTGATGGATATAGCATCAATACAAGTTTCAGACAGAGTGGGAAATGGAAAATGAAAATCTAAATCTCAGGCTTAAAATAGTGCGGAAAAACAGGGGTTTTATGAGGTGAAGTCTGGAATAAGTCTGGAATTCGAATAAGGTCTGGAACTGTCTGGGAAAAGTTGCTGTAGAGACAGTCGAACGTTAAAATTTCGCGCGGAAGGGAGAATACCGGAAGTACGACTGTTAGTTGTGTGAACTGGTGGAAGTAACTTTTTTTTTGTTTAATAACTTTGTTCCGGCCCCAGTATTCAGTGAGTGCAGTGCGGCTATTTCATCAAGTCTGGAAATTTTCCTCATGGTCTGGAAATAGTGTGGAAAGCCATTTTTCAGGTTCTGTATTATGAACCCTGTCATTAGCATGTCACTGTGACCTTCGGGTCACAGGCACGAGATATGATTGGCTGGAAGGCGGAGCCTCTCAATAAGTGCTTGGATCTAAATCTCGACTGGAACCAGTCCGTCAAGGTTTCAGGTACCTATTAGAAAGTCAAATCACTCATTCTGTACAACCCAATTATTCCGCTAATCTATAAATCCCACTTTTATTTTGATGCCCTGCCAGCCAGTGACAGGGTGTAGAATTACGCAAAAGACCTGCTGCTAGACAGATTTTAAAGTTTCAGGTACAATTGGAGCCTTATAGCTGTAAAAATAAAGTATGTTAGGCCTACGTATTAGCACGCGATCAAATCTGGCAAATAAAAAACTGGAGACCAAATCAGAAGGCGAGGTGACTATTTTTGAAAAAACAAAAACTTTTAACTTCCACGGGAAAAATATTCCCAAACCACAGCTGAATTTGTAGAATAACACATTTTACTCATAGGACCGGAAGAAGAAAAAAAAACAGTAGGTGCCAGCCAGTAACCTCAAACAAAATCAAGGACGAGGACTGCCCACAGCTCACAGAAAATTATACCGTTAACTTTATTTAATCGTAACCGTACACGAAACTGATCCAGCTTAAAAATGTGTTAGGAAAGAAAAATAAGAGGGGGAGGGGAGGGCGAACTTCCGTGGGGACATGGATCTTAAGTTACCAAGAAAGGGAAGTGACTAGGCAATACTGAGCCTTGAAACGCATCAGTCCGGCATAAACATCTTTACCAGTTGCCTGATTCCATACTATCTGACCAACTTTGTAGAAGCAAAAAAGTTCAGTTTCCTTGATTCACCTTATCATAATTACCTTACAGTGAAATACCGAGAAAGGGATGTCATGTTTGATTGTCTTATAAATGAGGAGAGATCTGCTATGTTTTCCAATTCAACTTCCAGTTTTGTTCGTTTTTCTTTTTTTTTGTGTGTGTGTGTTTCCAATTTTAATTTGGTTTCTTCTGCCATGAACAGTTCCAGGTAAACGCCATGTCAATTACGCTTCACTTCTCATAAATTACTTTTCCTTCTAAAATGGGTTAATTTAGTCTAAAACTTTAATCTGAAGCAGATTTCTTTAAAATTACAGCTTTTCAGAAATTAGCGTATCAAATGCGACACTCTAGTGGAATTATTTGTCCTCTCTAAGTTTTATACGTTTACTCTATAAAATACCAGGAGGAGGCAATCAAGAAGTTGGATGATCGTACTGCAGACACAATCTGTATAGTGTTTGACATGATGAAATTCACTATGGCCAACATGGACTATCAGTTTGTCCAGCATCTGTTGAGTCTACTAGGCGAGTACTACCCTCAAAGACTTGGCCGTTTTATCATTCTAAGGCCACCTATCGCCTTTTCCGGTTGCTGGCTAGCGATTCGACCTTGGTGAGTGAATGTAAACTCAGATGAAACTCTCCAGTTTAATTTACTCTGTATGGAGTATTTTTTTTGTGCCATTATTTTGTGTTTTTTTTAAACGGCTATCGTGCACGTGTATATGTATGTATGTATGTATGTATGTATGTATGTATGTATGTATGTATGTATGTATGTGTATGTGCGTGTGTTTATGTGTGTGTGTGTGGGTACTTGTGTGGGTGGGTGAATGGCCAAGAGCTGGTTAGCGAAAGACATTATTTTAGTTACAGTTTTTGTGCACTTTTGTCTTAGAGATGTAGAGATATCGCATGTATTGCATTGCATTGCATTGCATTGCATTGCATTGCATTGCATTGCATTGCATTGCATTGCATTGCATTGCATTGCATTATATTATATACTTGGTGTTTTAAAAATTAAAAAAAAATATTTTTCAGAATCATTTCCGTGAAACTAATACACTTTCTCAAACGTTTTAAATTAGGAAAACACGTTCATCGGGAATTTGATATTTAAAATTCTTAAATTCATTCAAAAACGTGATTAATAATAAACATTTTAAAAAAAAAAACAATTAAAAATCACAAGACCTTTAGATGACGCTTAATTTTGAAAAAAAAATGATGTTTTTAAAGAATGGCTGACGTTTCACATGGTTTTAATCAGCAGCAAAACTGTATTATCAAATTTATCACAATGTTTGTAATAAATCACATGAAATCAGTCACTCTCTCTCGCTCTCTCTCTCTCTCTCTCTTTCTTTCTTTCTTTCTTTCATTCTTCTTCCTCTCTCATCATCCATGCACTAAGATCTTTGTGTCTATTTCCAGGCTTAGTGAAGGAGCGTTGAGAAAAGTGGCTTTCGTTCCCAATGAAAAAGAACTCTGTGAGTACTTGGACCCAGATATCTTGCCGCAATTTGACGACTGACATGGCGGATAGACAGATGGCTAAAAAAGAGGAAGAGATGAAAGCAACATGCGGGAGGGAAAGAGAGAGAGAGAGAGAGAGAGAGAGCGAGCGAGCGAGAGAGAGAGAGAGAGAGAGAGAGAGAGAGAGAGAGAGAGAGAGCATTGTCATGACAGCGGTCTGTACAAAAGGGACCCATGAGCTTTTTTAGAGGAGATCCTTATCGCCTCCAAGAGATTGTAATGCAGATTACATGACATACAAAGTTATCACCAAGAGTCCACTGAAGTTTGCCGTGCAAAATTGCACACCAAATGGTGCCGAATGGTCCATTGTTCTCCCCAGGGATGATGATCTTAGGTCTACTCTCATTTGCGATGTCACCTGATGTTTGACACTAGATTTCACCCATGTCTTGTTGATTCTTTTATGCCTAACGCTATTGAGGCTTTTCTGTATTTTGTTTTTTTCTATCCTGCCGCATACTTACGAGAAACTAACGACATTCTTTCGTTTTTCGTTAAACTGAAGTAACTTTATGTCTAGACAGAAATGGTATGATCACGAAAAAAAAGTATCTGAGGGAAGTGAGTGAAATCTGGTGTCAAAATACCGATGTTTTCGCAAATGAGAGTCGTCCCAAAATCAGCATCCTTAAGAAAGAAAAAAACGCACCATTCAGCACTTTGCTGTGCAGTTTTGCATAAAAATCCAATGGACTTGTGGTGATAAGTTGCACACCACCATCTGCATTACATGTAATCTCTGGAAAGAGGTAGCACCTTTCTCGACAAAAGAAAAAAATGCTCCCATCGATTTGTGCAGAACTGTGTGAGGTTTTTTTTCTTGACCTATTTCGCTCAGATTTGCAGTTTAAGTCAAATATTCACGGTGAAAAATATTTTTTGTTTGGTCACTACAAATTCTTTTTTTTGGTCCCTATCCAGTAAATAGTAACCTTAAAATAAACCATGCGAAAAGCAAGAGTCTCCTTTTTTTTATTTTCGTCTTTTGTGTGTGTGTGTGTGTGTGTGTGTGTGTGTGNTTCCTTGCGGCCAGGAGCCCAGTACACAGAGCTTTTGCCTGTCCTAAGGCATTTGTTGCTTTCATGACCAGTATAGATTAAATTACAGCTGCACTATTTGGGGTCAGAGGTCAGGAAGAGACAGGGCATGCAAATAGGTAACCCTGCCTCCCCTGATGTAGTGTGAGGTCCCAACTGGGTTTTCATGGGGGTGGGTTCAAACTAGAGCCGGTGGTCCAAAAGTTTACTTGTCAACCCCAGTTCAAACACAGTCCCTTGTGTGTCTGTGATGCTCATCTGAAATATTTGTGAGTGGGAATGGGCAACGAAAATTAGGAGTGAGCTGAGAGCAGAAAGTCGTTAGTAGTAAAATATAGTAAAAATATTTGCGCGTCTAACCTACATAGAGGTTATAAGATTGTTGATAAAGTGTCTTGGAACATTCCTCCAGACATCTAGAAGGGCTGTCTGTAACTCCTGGGCTGTTCTAGGTCGCGGTTGCCTCCCCTCAAGGCGTCTTTCCAATTCGTCCCAAAAATGTTATATTGGATTCAGATCCGGGCTATGGGCTGGATGAGGCAAAATAGGTATTCCGCCATGACGCTGTAAAAAGTCATGTGTAATCTTTGCCGTGTGCACCCGTGCGGTATCCTGTTGTACAGTGAAGTTTGTATGTTGCTGAAAAAAAAGGCACAGTATGTGGTCTGAGAATTTCATTAATGTTACGTTGGTCTGTAACTCCATTTCCCCGTCCTTGGCTTTGATTTTGAGAGAATACGGGCCCTACTGCGTGGTTATGAGCAATTCCCACCCATAGCATCACGCATCACCTTCCCATTTGTCCCGGTCCAAGACTCAATCATCTGATAAACGTCCACCAGTCCGACGATACACTCAGATTCTGTTGTTGGCATTATCCACACAGAAAAGGCTCTCATCTGAAATCAGGATTCTCAACCGCTCTCTCATACACCAGTTTATATGTCTCTGTGCCAGTTAAGACGATCCTGGCGATGCCTAGGAGAAAGAATAGCTCCATGATATTATGGTCGTCGACATTGAAGATCCTAGTCGGACAGTCGGCGGTGCAAAGATTTGGCAATCTGCACGTGCATCTGTTATCCTCGGTCTGTCACTTCTTGGCCTGTCTGCTGTTGATTGCGTGCGCTGAAAACGGTCTTGAAGACGATAAATCGTTCAGATGTGGACACCTATTGCTGGTCGATCTTCTGTCTCTAATCGCCCTACAGCTCTTTCTCCATTTTTCGCACTAAGGCGAGTCATCATTGTTGCAACTTAATTCATAAAAAACTGACCTTAAAATTTTAGTTCCTCTTTTATACCCATTTTATGAGTGAGTACGAATCTGCCTTTGTTTAAAACTTGTGACTCAAAAGTTCATGTCCTCACGTGATTTTATATAAATAAATTTTCAAGGGGCATAACTCTCTAAGTAATAGGGTGAACCTCTGCTCAGTTTCGTGTAAACGTTACAGTGTTGTATTTTGTGTCACGTGAATTTCATATTTTCATGGCAGATTAAATTATGCAATGACAAAATGATCAGTAAAGTTTTCGCGTTTTTTTTCATCATGAGTGTATTATTATTATTATTTAATCATGATACTGGTAAATAGACGCATACAGGACAGCCACCCCGTCTGGCCACAATTGTAAGGGTTGTATGTCAACAAACAAACAAACAAACCAACAAACAAGGAAAGAAAGAAAGAAAGAAAGAAAGAAAGAAAGAAAGAAAGAAAGAAAGAAAAGAAAGAAAGATAGAAAGAAAGCAAGAGAGAAAGAAAGATAGAAAGAAAAGAAAGAAAGAAAAAAGAAAGAAAGAAAGAAAAGAAAAAAGAAAGAAAAGAAAGAAAGAAAGAAAGAAAGAAAGATATACAGCTGTATTCTGTGAAGTAAAATGAAATTGTTTTATTTTTTCCTTATAATGAGAGCAACAAATTTGGGTGAAAATAGGATTGACCTCGTTTCCATGCTGTCTTTTGCTGGAGGAAATGACAAAACGCCGCATCCCGCACTTCTAGTATTTTGACCTGGCTATCATCATGCCAATCAATTCAAATGTCCACTCCTGTGAAGTTGACTTTTCTTCAATATACTGGGATGGGTGGTGGGAGGAGAAGGAGGAGGAGATTTTAGACAGGTAATAGCCAATCATTTTATGCATCTGTGTCTCAATCTTCTCATATTACAAAACTCCAGAGGAAACTAAACAGGATTTTAATAGGAATGAGGGTGAAACAATAAATATACAAATCTCTAGAAGGTGAATTCAAAGTTTATTTACAGGAAATGACATTGAAAACATAAAAATTTATAGAGCCAGTGATGCCGCTCGTAGTAATTTTTCCCTAGAGTAAGGTAAAAATTGCTTTACAAATAGCCATTTTCCCTTACACTGGAGAAAATCACTTTTCATAAGTTGAGAAACATTGTGAAATGCTAAAAAAAGTGGATAAAATGTCTGGTTTTCTTCTTCTTTTTGACAGTGAAATTATGGAATTGTTTTTCCACTATACCTGTATTTGCCTCAATATNGTTACAGTGTTGTCTTTTGTGTCGCGTGAATTTCATATTTTCATGGCAGATTAAATTATGCAATGACGAAATAATCAGTAAAGTTTTGGCGTTTCTTTTGATCATGAGTGTATTATTATTATTATTTAATCATGATACTGGTAAAGAGACACATACAGGGCACCCATCCCGTCTGGCCCCAATTGTAAGGGTTGTATGTCAACAAACAAACAAACAAACCAACAAAGAAAGAAAGAAAGAAAGAAGGAAAGAAAGAAAGAAAGAAAGAAAGAAAGAAAGGAAGAAAGAAAGAAAGAAAGAAAGAAAGAAAGAAAGAAAGAAAGAAAGAAAGAAAGAAAGAAAGGAAAGAAAGAAAGAAAGAAAGAGAGAAAGAAAAGAAAGGACCGAATAGATGCAGCTGTATTCAGTGAAGTAAAATGAAATTGTTTTATTTTTGCCTTATAATGAGAGCAACAAATTTGAGTGAAAATACGCTTGACCTCATTTCCATGCTGTCTTTTGTTGGAGGAAATGACAAAACGCCGCATCCCGCACTTCTTGTATTTTGATCTGGCTATCATCATGCCAATAAATTCAAAGGTTCACTCCTGTGAAGTTGACATTTTCTTCTATATACTGGGATGGGGGGTGGGAGGAGAAGGAGGAGGAGATTTTGGACAGGTAATAGCCAATCATTTTATGCATCTGTGTCTCAATCTTCTCATATTACAAAACTCCAGAGGAAACTAAACAGGATTTTAATAGGAATGAGAGTGTAACAATAAATATGCAAATCTCTAGAAGGTGAATTCAAAGTTTATTTACAGGAAAAGACATTGAAAACATAAAAATTTATAGAGCCAGTGATGCCACTCGTAGAAATTTTCCCCTACAGTAGGGTAAAAATTGCTTTACAAATAGCCATTTTCTCTTACACTGGAGAAAATCGCTTTTCATAAATTGAGGAAAATCGTGAAATGTTGGATAAAGTGGATAAAATGTCTGGTTTTCTTCTTCTTGACAGTAAAATTATGGAATTGTTTTTCCACTATATTTGCCTCAATATTATATGCAGGGAAATTTAGGGGAGAAAACAGCTGTCCCTCTACAGGGAAGAGCACATGACAAGAGTGGCAACACTGCACAGAACTCATGTGAATGAAAGGCAAAAAGCAATGTCGACTTCGCTCAACTGCAACTTCTAATAATTGATTGCAGCAATTTCAGATAATACCATTTTCCCAGGTGAGCTCACTGGATATTTGCAGATCCTTTTTAACTGCAACCTGTTCAATGCACCAAACAAGTTGTGATTAAGCGGAGTCAGCTGTATATATCTGCTTGTCACTTGATAGCACTTTGTTCTTCCAGCCACCCACTTATAAACAAAGGCGTAACCATTGGGAAGANCCTCCCACCCCCACCCCTCCAAACAATCCATTACAAGATCTTTGTTTTGCACATGTTGGATTTTCACACAAGAACCAATAAATAAAAGGCAAAAGATGTGAAAAGGCAAGGAAAATCCCACCACTCACCCATACACACACACACTGCCTCCATGACTACGTTATTCACAAACTTACATGAAGACGGTCACTTTTCATATGTACATGAACAATCATGGCAGATATTATGAACAACATTAATGTGATCTGAAGCCGGTCTCCAAATTTAAGTCACATTCTACAAGAAGATGTAACTGAAGCTTATCCAATGGATATTATTCATGACGTTAAGCAGTGATTCATACAGATTCCAAAACAGTGCCCTGTCCTACAGCAAAATTCTCCCCTAAACCTTGTGTGAACAGACAGGAAGTATGTCAGGGTCACAAATGAACACAAGGCTCACATGTGGAAGTTAGGGAACATATTCAGACAGTAGATATTTAAGAATAAATTTGCTTTGAAGTTAGTGTCCCTGTGGTGCGGTGGTAACACGTTCAGACTTGCAAGCTAAGAGACCCTGGTTCGATTCCCGGCAGGGGCATGAAATTTTCTAGTGCAGGTTTTTTCAGCCTATCTTCTCAAAATTGATCCTTCACTGTAATTTGGTAAAATCCCTGGTGACACACTTCACTAGAATAATATGTAACATCTGAAAAATTATCAGACTGAGCTCACATTCCTCCCCCTTAATAATTAAGAGAATTATATATGCCTTGCCACCCGGTTACACTTGTACTACTTTGTTCTAAGTACAACATTAATTTTGCACATGACAGGCTTTCTTCTTCCACAAATCACTGTGGGAAAATTTGGGGGTAAATCAGCTGGTTCACTTTGTTCATGAATTCAGCCGGGCTTTTGAGGTTTGACCTCTTTCCCTAACCATCACAGAATTCCATGATACTGCCTATATATCAAGCATAAACCTAAATCTTTACTTAGAGCATTCTTATGCTGCCTGACACTGACACCATATACATCTGACTATTTGATTTCCTCCAAGGATATTATTCCAGGGCTCTCCCTCCATCTTGGTTTAGGTTAAAGGGCAGGATTACAAAAGAGAAAATTTGCATCAGGGACTTCCTAAACAATGATACATTTTTGTGATGGTCTCAACCTAGTTTTTCTTCTTTAACCCCAACCCTAACTCTAAACCAAGCTCTAGATGGGAGGGTCCTGGAATATTACCTACAAAATTTGCACTACAATTGTCATAGGTGCAAAACCCTCGCCCTAAGCCAAGTACAATGCTCTACATCCTAATAATCAGTGCAAAACTTACTGCAAGTCTCTGTGTAACGCACTGCTGTGGATTTGATTACAATACTGCATAGCAATCCAAAGTACAAAACTATGAGGTAGTCAAAAATTCAATTCTCTGCCAAAGTCCTGGGTATTGTGAACTTACATTATTCTATGTAAAATGATCTGATGTAATCTTGAGTACAAAGCTCTACCATACTTCTAATTATAATGCTTTACTATAACCGTAAGCAAAATTATCCGACATTAATCCTAAGTGAATTGCTCGACTATATTCCTAATTACACAGCCATGCTGTAGTACAAAGCTCAATGTTCTTCCTTTATTCTAGGTAGGCCACAAAGGCCATTTATGTAATGCAAAGTATAATACTCTGTACAAAACCTCACTGCATGTAACAACAAATATAGTTTCCATTCATTGCACACACATAGTGCTTGTCATGAACAGTTGCCCATGCACATGTTGAAGCAGTATCTAAAGACATTACACATAAACATTTTAATAAGCTCATGATCAAACATATCACATGTTGAAGATTTCAGAACCAATATGTTATCAAAGTGCGAAACAACTCGTTTCTATCATCAGTCATGGACTATGACTGGTCTACCATCTCTAAATACTTGTGCATGAAAAAGGAAGATGAGGACCGAGGCACCCTATCACCCCAAGATTGTAGTTATTGTCAACAACAAATGTAAGCAGGTCAGGATTCCTCATCATAGATGATGATGCCTTTGTTTACAACATAAAACATACATACCTACCTACATACATACATGATATACAGAATCAAGGGGACGGATCTGTGAATGATGGTCCATGCCTTTTGGAGACTTCCTGGGTATCACAGTATAGAAAACAGACAAAAACAATACGACCCCAATAGAAGAAGCAACAAAAGAATGGATCAATATAATATGCAAACAAAATGTTTTCAACCATATAACAACACTTGTAAGTTTTGACATGAATTAAAAATTTAAACAGCAAATATGTCATCAATATTAAATTGCAGTGAAAGCACATTTTTATCCAGAAAATTGCTACAGAAGACAACAAAGTGGTCAAACTGTATGAACAACTTAGCTCTCTTTAAATTGGGAGTTGCTCATAAGAGCAAGGAATATGCCAAGCACATGCAAATAAGCTCTAGTGATTTGATGAAATTTTAATATGAAACATCCTTTCTCTCTGAAACACAGGGAAGCTTCTGACCTCAAACCTCATTTACTCAAAAATCCTATGAAGATTACTCACTGTAACAAGCTTAACAAGTTTAACAAGATTGCTTAACTGAAACCCAGACCACAGCAGTAGTACATGGGTAAATAACAGAATACATACATTGGTATTGTATTGTTCTACTGTGGGGCGCCTTGTATCAAATATTACTCATGAGCTGGAAAACTCCACAAACCCAACATTTTGCCCTGGATATCTAAAACTGAGTCCTTTAAGTTGTAGTGTGTTCCTCCAATGACAATGTAGTCATGCTTAAACCGCTCCCATGCACAGCAGCCATATTACATTGAAAATACACATTCTCATTTCCACACTGCAGCCAAAATAAGCCATGGCCTGTCATGCCGGGTGGCACCACTATTAGAAACCATAGAAAAAAAGCAAAAAGTCACATTTCCCCACATAGTCTCAAAGAACTATCACTATCAGTCTAGTTAAGAAAAATTGGTGTCACTCAGTGAAAGTTCTGTTTTGATAGTTCCGCATGTGGTTTTTCTACAAAGCTTCAATTCTGTGGTTATCTCCCATCTTATGGGCAAATGGAAATGGCCATCTGATTGTGAGCTGGAGTGAAAGTGGATTTAACCCATGAATTACAAAAAGCAGATGTAGTCATTGTCAGAAAATAAATTCTGGAACCGATCATTTGTGCTCAGTATTGCCCCGTGAGAGTTAGATATTTTGTGTTAAGCTGGTGAGATACTGAAATTATCAATCAGCGTGCAGTCTTTGCTAAACAGTCTGCTCTGTTACAACATTTGTTTAAACTATGTAGATTCACTCAATGCCGGAGGTGCTGATTACAGTCGCAAGTCCTTCTTTGATAAAGTAGACTTACGACTGTAATCAACACTGCCCATGTCATTTCTGTAACGAGAATAATTTTTATGGCTGTATTCCATGAAATGATGCTTGGTGAGAAAGTGAGGGGTAGGAGAGTGGGGAAGAGAGTCACATGGAACCATTTCATAAGCACAATGAGGCCCTCTTCTTGCTAAAACTGTTATGCCCATGTCCATAAATATGTCAGTGTATTTGTGAATTCCAATACCATCATAAGAACTGACTCATGATTGTGAAAGACATTAACCATTATTTTAAAACTTCCATCAGGACCAAATAGTGGACCATGACCTGAAATTCAATAAGGTTACAGGCCTGTAATTGTACTTTCACTTTTGGGTTCTACAACTTGGGGGTTATATTTCATCTCCCCTTTTCCCTCTTTTGGCATGCCCTGCTTCTAGTGATAAGGGCTCCAGGGGGGAAATTTTGATATCATGGGAATCTGTGTCCATTTTACTTTATTTTACCAGGCACTATTTAGTCCTGGGCTGGAACTGCCAGGTCTAGGGTGTGCTCAGGCGGAAGAGGAGGGGTTTGGCATTGACCAGTGAAAAATGTAGGGTCTGTTTACAAATAGCAACCAAGCTCAAAATTTCAATGGGCTTGCTAGGGTTGGGTAAGTCTTAAAATTTGGGCCACATAATGAGCTTCAATCTGGCGTGGGTCTGGGTGAAAGCTAAATCTTTGGGTTCAGAGGGCAGCTCAAAATTTTAATATATCCCATAGAGGAAAAAAGGGTCCAATCCCATTACAGATCTGTAACCAATAAGAACAAAGTGTGTTGAAGAAAGACATCTCTCCCAAATACCATTAGTGTTAGCTCTTGCTTGCTCTAAATGTGTCTTTGTAATCAGGTGGGGGCTGGGATGGGGTAAAAGGGTCAGGAGGATAAGAGTCTGATGTTTCTTCGGAAAGCGGAGCTGAGGGTATAAGGGAAGGTAATCCTGTGCCCCTGATTGGGGGCAGAGTGCTCTGCCTTGGCAGTGAAGACTGGGGCTGGCTGATTCCGGGTAAGGGGGTGTTCAGATTTGTGTTGCTGCTGCTATTGGTGTCATTCATGATGTTGTAGGCACCATTGTTCCCGAGACGCTTCATCAGCAGGATGCTTTCACTGAACCGGTGTTCTGCATGTGAGGCTCGGTCAATGTCCGCTGTGTTGCGGTAAATGCTAATATTATTATTGTTGCTGATGTTGATGTTGTTATTGCTGGTGCTTGCCCTCGCATTCTGCATCACCTGGAGGTCAGGGAAATAAAAATCATATCTAGAAGTTTAGAAAGCAAACGAAAATTTGTGTCAATAACAGTGAGAGCAAGATATAAGATTCAAAGATAGACACATGCTATTTCCATCTAAATTTGAGAAAACTTCATATACCGTACTGTCATTTTTTTATGTATCTCTCTTTGTCTTCAGCAATATTTTTTGTATAAAGCAAGTTTGCAAGAGCCATGATACATCCATGTTGCTCTGCTAGCCAAGATATTATTTATCCTTTTCAATATGAGACAATGTTGGATTTTGAAAGTAAACATGTGAAGACTTCAGAGGAAATATTTTGTTTTGGCTCATCTGTGAAGATGAAATGGCATTCAGTCAAGGGAGCAGTTGTCATCTGCGTGTTTAAAATGTTGAAGACAAGACTCAATACTGTGAGGTTCTACTGTGCATCAACCTATCATGTCCAATATGGTCAACAAGATGATCTAAGAGGCAGAGATGCACTGGCTCACAGTATTAGTCAAGAGGTGTGGAAGAAAACAAAAGTTTGACAGGAAAAGATATGATGGACCAGCTAAATTAGACATGGAGGATGCTATAATGCTGACTGAAATACTGTTGGCCGAGGAAGGTCATATAGGGCAAACAGTAGGCAAAGGAAGAAAGGAAGTCCACAAAAACAACCAAGGAAAGACAACCAATGACACACATCACTAGGCTCTGATAGGAGGGTGGAACAACTGGTGTGAAGTCTGTTCAGATTCAGATAAGGACATGTATTGGTCAGGGTAAAGACAGGTATTGAACAGGTAAAAACAGATATAGAGGGATGTGAACTCCAACCTGTGGGTAACTTGGAGGTGGACTGTCAGTGGACCTGTGTGCTGCTGCATCCAGTGAGCCAAACATCCTCTCAGCATTGCTGTCAAACCTCTGACTCTCGTTCTTGGAGGTGATGAAGAATTCTAAGTTGGGGCCAGATCCTGTAAATGCCACCCCTGAACTCACAATGTATGGATTTCCATCTCTGAGCATGTCGTCATCTTCGCTGCTAAGGGTGGCAATCTGTTTAGACAGTCATAAGTGAAACAGTATTTATAAATTTATGTGAACAAGGGCAGCTTGTGAAACTGTATATAAAGAATACGGGCAAGAGCAACAGTGGATGCCATCTTCACATTTGTAGAGAAATGGGTTTTGCTTAAATGCAAGATGCTGTCAAAATGCGCTGATGGGATGGCCAACCTTTTTCATTACCTGTCTTAGGAAGAAGTCAAGTAACAGCAAATGAGGACAGCAGCTTCTGCTGGCCTCGGACAAAGCCTGGACGCTGTTGGCAGGTCATTCATAGACAAAATTTACTGTATCTTAGTCTGTAGTCCCCATTTTATCTTGTGGTGAATACAATTGCTGAGGGCAACTCTGTGGTGAAAACTTAAGCTCTCTATTACTGTAACTGCTTTGTTGAGACTGCCCTTGTGAGCATGTGGTAAGAAGTTGGTGGGGGAGGGGGGTACAGAGATGAGCTTTCTGTACAAGAGAATCTAGAATCTACATGCTAGAGATTGGTATTAGAGAATACTGCTTAGGAGCAAATTAAGGCACAAGAGATTTATAATTTAGTATCATCTGAAGATAACGTCAATTCAATACAATCACAAGCAACTCCTGTGGAGCAAGGAGAAAAATAAGTTGCTATTAAAAGAAGTGACCATTATTTATTGAGGTTTATGCAGAAAGTACAGTATTCTGCAATCTAAAAATACTGTGAATGAGTAAAAGTTTTGATAATGCAAACCTCAATAAAGCAGAGTCTACTGAAATGAAAGTTGAGCTCACCTGAGATGTACGAACATGGTAAGGAAAATTGCTGTTGGCAGCACTGGGTCGAGTCAGTACCTGGGGGAAGAAAGACAAGAAACACAAATGTTGATGGCTGTCTGGTGAATTTATTTCTCATTAGGACATGAAATTCACTTTATAGTATACATTATTATTTGACAAATTAAATTTTAAAACTTCATGGGGCTTATGACAATTTATCAAGAAATGTCTTCTTCTACATTTGGGACGGTGAGAATTAATGACTGAGTTTGAACTACTGCCGGGGAATTTCTGGAGTGGTGTCCCTTGCTGTGCTGAACAATGAGATGAAGAAAGGAGTAGTAAGCATACAAACTTCAAAATCGATATCCCCAAAGAGGGTGACGTCCCTTTCTAGTAAAGATCATTTGAAGGTTCAGGAAACTGTCATCACAAGAGCCAACTCCTTTCCTCGCCTCACCAAGAACTGCACTTTGTTCGGCCTGTGTAGGATCACCCACTGCTACCAGAGTTCACTGGCACATGGAGGAAGTCACCCCGCCTCATCTGCGCCCTCCCTATCTTTCCACCGGTCTACATACATGTTAGAGACAATTGCATACTAAATCTTGCATGGAAAATTTGCGAGCTCATACTGCTTGATGCAGCTGTGAGTTGGTGTAAAGGAGAAAGTTTAAAGATCTGTTGTTAGGGGGCAGAGTCACCATCTAGGGACATGAGTAATTCTCGCAAACTGAAGACTAGCAAGTTTTGTGGGTTGTGGGTTTGACTCTTGAGGTAGGTGGTTTACGTTGGGATGTCCTTGGAAAAGATACTTTACCTTTATTTCCCCATTCAGCTCAGATGTAAATAAGTACCTGGCTTTTGACCCAGAGAAGGACCAGGGCAACTGACCAGTGACTTTGTTATAGATTTGGTCTTAATAATGTGGTAGTATTATGTGTATAATATCATGTGTATAATATGCACTACGCAAATGAGCAAATGAATAACCGTATATCGCATTATAAAACAGATTCCCTTCAGGGCTAATAAAGGTATACCTCAACTTTTTTTTATTTTTCATCTTTATCATTGGGACCTCTTCCTTTGAAAATGTATGTCTTTTTCTGGAGTGTATTTGGATAACTTACTAAGAAAAAGACATGGCCCAAAAACCCAACAAACTGTTCCACGCCATTGACTGTTTTCTCTCTACTCCACTTGGCCATAGAGAACATGGCAATAAACGTGACCACAGGCCCAGCCCAGAACCTGCAGGGAGGAAATATGATAGAAGGATGAATGGATAAACAGATGAACAGACAGACACATGGATGGATGGATGGATGGATGGATAGACAAATGATGGATGGATGGATGGATGGATGGATGGATGGATGGATGGAGGGACAAGTGGAGAGTAGTTGGATGGATGGATGGACAAATGGAGAATGGACAGATGGATGGATGGATGGATGGATGGATGGATGGATGGATGGATGGATGGATGGATAGACAAATGGAGAATGGATCAATGGATGGATGCATGGACAGATTGATGGATAAATGGAAGGATGGATCAAAGTGAGGGAATGAGATGGTAAGGAATAAAGATGCTGATGATAACACTGATGATAAATGTGGGGAAATGTTCTGCAAATAATGATGACACTAATCATAATGTTGATGATAAAAAATGACAATGGTGATGACAAGAATATTATCAAAACCCTTTAACCAACATCACTCACCACAGTGTGTAGAATCCAAAGAATGGAATGTAGAAGAGAGCTTTTGTTGTAGAATGCTTGAGGGTAAAAACTGTTGCGTAGAGGAACCACAGCCAGCCAATCAAATGCATGGCTATCATGCCATAGCCTGGTGGGCTCTCATAGTAATATAAAACCTTGCCCGGGTCAAACAGCTGCAGAGGTCAAAGGTGAAGGGTCATTAAAATTCTTATATGGTGATCAATTTGTGAGCAGGTGGATGGGTCAATGTCTAATTGATTTTTTACCATAATTCAGGCCAAAGTGACTGGACCAAATTTAAATCAAACCTCTATGTCATTCCTAAGGTCACAACTTATTCGGAATTGTCCACAAATTTGGAATAGTAAAGTGCCGACTCTTTCACATGAAAACATTACTGTAGTAGAACCCCATTTTAAAGTATGATGTGATGCACAGACAAAGTATACTTAATACTGAGGTGTAGTTCATATTGAGGTCCACCTAATAATGACATGATGGAACAGTTATGAATCCATGTATGTGAAATTCATACTTAATAAGAGGTTTACTTAATATCGAGGTTCCACTATCAATCATGTGGCCTTATCTTATTTTGTTCAAACATAGTAATAACAATGTTTGTAGGTCTTGTATCCCAACACTGAGCTCCTACTCCTGCGTCTTTGTCCTACTCTGGTGTCTTTGTCCTACTCCTGCGTCTTTGTCCTACTCCTGCCTCTTTGTCCTACTCCTGCGTCTTTGTCCTACAGTTATTCCAACAACCCTTGTTACATAATAACATTCTCACCTCCCTAAACAAACCATGTTACTGCTGTTTCACTGGTGCTGATCACTAGGATTCTGACCAAGTTTTCACTGACTAAAACCAGCTATCTTTTCAAAGATGTTTCTTCTCATTCATAGGTATGAAAGAACATGTATATCGATTGAATAGACACACCGATAATTAGAAATGTGCGCAGGATGAAAATCTTAAGGATATAATCTGTCCCTGCGGAAAATTGCATTTCAAACTCCCAAAATTTACACCAAGAATTGCAAAATTTGCATGCAAGAAGTGGTCAAAAAGCATCAAATTTTGCAAAAATGTTGGAGAAATAGCTTCGTAACTTTGTTATATTTACCACACGTCGCAGTGTTTACTACTGAAATGTTGCCAAAATGTAGAAATGGAAGACATTTTCTTTGTTCCCGTTCATGCAGTATTGAAACACTGGCAGATAAATTGCACTGTTTGGCCAAAATCAGCAAAATTTGCATGAAATTTGCAGAAAATGCCTAAAGTTGTGGACATTTGCTAAATTGCTTAATAGGCTCAAAAATGCAGAAAACTGTGATAATTTGCGATCTCAATTTTCTGGGGGGACAGTATAATATGCTTTGATTAGTCTATTCTCAGTAATATGAAAAAGTTAATGAAGAGAGGGGTGGCCTAAAACTGTGGAAACTTACCAATGCTTCCCATATAAACAGCACAATGATGACAACGATGTAGACATTTAGAAAGACGGTGATTTTGATACTGCTGGACTTTGTCAACCGGCCTCTGGTTATGGTGTAGCCCTTGGCCATCAGAATCAACATGAGGATAAAGATGGTGGTGCTTGCAGCTTGGAGGATGCGACCTTAGGAATAGTTGGATAAAAANAAACATAGTAATAATAATGTTTGTAGGTCTTGTATCCCAACACTGAGCTCCTACTCCTGCGTCTTTGTCCTACTCCTGCGTCTTTGTCCTACTCCTGCGTCTTTGTCCTCTGCGTCTTTGTCCTACTCCTGCGTCTTTGTCCTACTCCTGCGTCTTTGTCCTACAGTTATTCCAACAACCCTTGTTACTTAATAACATTCTCACCTCCCTAAACAAACCATGTTACTGCTGTTTCACTGGTGCTGATCACTGAGATTCTGACCAAATTTTCACTGACTAAAACCAGCTGTCTGTTCAAAGATGTTTCTTCTCACTCATAGGTGTATGAAAGAACATGTATATCGATTGAATAGACACACTGATAATTAAAAATGTGCGCAGGAATGAAAACCATAAGGATATAATATGCTTTGATTAGTCTATTCTCAGTAATTCTGCAAAAGTTAATGAAGAGAGGGGTGGCCTAAAACTGTGGAAACTTACCAATGCTTCCCATATAAACAGTACAATGATGACAACGATGTAGACATTTAGAAAGACGGTGATTTTGATACTGCTGGACTTTGTCAACCGGCCTCTGGTTATGGTGTAGCCCTTGGCCATCAGAATCAACATGAGGATAAAGATGGTGGTGCTTGCAGCTTGGAGGATGCGACCTTAGGAATAGTTGGAAAGAAAATAGTTCTGTATGTGAAAAGACTGACAAAACATTAAGTGCACACCGCTAACCCAAACATATTTCCTGTCTCTCTCTGTCTTTTCTCTTTTAACTACTCTGGCTTGCAGAATGTATCAAGTCACTGGCGGAGCAATCATTTGCCAAGGGCCATAAAACCTATCAATTAAACTATAAAAATATTATTTTTAGGATGAAAGGAAAGAGAAGACTCCTTCTTCAGTTCTTGGCCGCTTCAAACAAATCCAGTGAAAAAGAATGCTGCCCTCTCTATGGTAAAAATTCCATTTCCCAGGAACCATCCGGTTGGCACAGGTGTCCTGCTAACATGGGCATCTTGCTTATGCAATTACTGCTAATACGGGCGTCTTACTTACGCAATTTCTGCTTACAGGGATTCTAACTGTATATGTAAAGATGTCAAGGACTTGTGTGAGCAGTCGGGAAGTGTGTTAGGATAATGAATGAGCACTAGGCTCACATGTGGAAGTTAGGGAACATATTCAGGCAGTAGGTATTCAAGAATTAAACTGCTGTGAAGTTAGTGTGCCTGTAGTGTAGTGGTAACACATTCAGACTTGCAAGCTAAGAGATTCTGGTTTGATTCCCAGCAGGGGCATGAAATTTCTAGTGTAGGTTTTTATCTGACTCTCCTCCAAAAATTTATCCTTCACAGTAATTTGGAAAAATCCCTGGTAACACACTTCCTTAAAATAATATGTAACATCTGCAAAAATTATCAGACTTAGCTCACATTCCTCCCCCTTAATAATAAAGAGAGAATACTATATGTTATGCCTTGCCACCCAGTTACACTTGGATGAATTTCTTAGCTGGACTGTCCCAGTAAACTGCTTTATATTATTTCTCTAGTTAATCCTAAATTTAAACCACAGTATTATCCATCTGACAAGAAACTACCACTGAATAAGTTCAACAGTGCTACGGTGCTACTACGTTCTCCGGTTTTACAAGGAGACACAAATGAGCAAAAAGAAATCCTCCCAATCAGCACATTAAATTGAAAATATAATAATGCTAACTGCTGGAAAATAAAACTGTTTACAAAGAAGAAGCCTTGAGAATGACCTTCACCTACCTGTGACCTCCACAGATTTCAGCTCCCAGCCTGTGGTTCCATAGTAACCCCATGCTATGACCATCAGCAACAAATGAAACGTCCAGACGAACAAGGCACCCAGATAAAGTTTGTAAGTTGTGTGAAAAAGTTGTTTACCTTTCAGAACAACTGAAACAAATGGTAACAAATCAGTGTCATTAATAGTGTCAACTCTGCTTAATCACAAGTCCTTAACTAAATGGAAAAGGTTGTGATTAAAAAAAAGTTGCAATAATCCAATGGCTTTACATATAAATATAACAAGTTAGCTCTGTGGAAATTGTTTACGGTTAAGTGGGAGTTGCAATTATCCAGGTTGCAATTAAGTGGATAGACCATTTTATTAAAATGATAATAACAGACAGCACTGGACATTAGAATATTAACATTAGGAAAACTCCATGAGAAGAATAAGTATTGCCTTTATTGCACAAAATGCACATCCAGTTATATTTTCTTCAGGACAGCATAAAATCAGCTACTCATATTACTTTCTGAGTGGGCCCCCAAAAAAACAAAACACGTTCAACCTATTGCTGTCTCTCTGGCTGAAAACAGGCCTAACTAACTCATTCTTCATG
This sequence comes from Ellobium chinense, assembly GCA_033807755.1. Lineage (NCBI taxonomy): Eukaryota > Metazoa > Mollusca > Gastropoda > Ellobiida > Ellobiidae > Ellobium > Ellobium chinense. The sequence goes on from JAWQUT010000313.1 coordinate 600,344, forward strand.
ACAGGCCAGCGAGCAAACAGGTGTACAAATTAATTAATAAACATTCAATACCTGCACAGATTACAGATAACAGGCACATGATGATGTAGACAATGAAGAACACAATGTCCACTGGGAGAATATCTGAAAAAAAAAATCAGAAAACAATAGAAACATCTTATAATAGAACAGATCTCATAATCTGAGGTCTTTCAGTGTCAGTTCTGTGTTTGTGGGTTTGACCTCTGGGCTGGGTATTTTTTGGTATCTTTGAGGAAGACACTTCACTTCTATTTCCCCAAGCGACTCAGGTGTGAATGAGTACCTGGCTTCTGATCTGGGAGGACAGAGCACTGCATTGTGGCGACTAGTGGTAACTTCATTCTGATTTTTTTTCTAATATCATAAATTTATATGTAAGATGTATATATTTCTATATTTATCTTATTATGAATGAGGTGTATAATATTACATTGTTGAATGGGAGTGTAAAATAATATATTTACATGCATAATAAATCCTATTTTTATTTTTCTATTTTTTGATGATCAGTCAGTGTGAATGTGACGTGGGTAAGAAAGTGTGAAGAGTAAATAGTTAGACCAGTGAGATCACACTCCACTGTAATTTCACTCCAGTGCAAGGAAGGAAGGGAAGGAACCACCTAGGATCAGTGAATGCAACATGCTTCAGAACTCTGGTTGGCGTTCCCATGCAGGCTAACAAAATGCATTTTTTTCGTGAGGTGAAAAAGGGAGCTGGCTCTCTTCACTTCAGTTTGCTAATTCTTGAATCAATAGATACCACAGAAAGGATGTCGCACTTCCTGAGTTATCAGTTTTGAAGTTTATATGTCTATTCATTAACTCCTTCTTCCATCTACCACTCAGCATGACAAGAGACACACCTCTAGGAATTCTCAGTCAATGATTCACCGAGCAGTCTAGTCTGTCTACACTTGTTTGAGAGAAACTTACAAAATTCATCAGCTGAGAACTCTTGGTGAAGCAAGTCATCTCCATTTGTCATGTGGATTTTGTATTCAATATATAAGCCAGTGACCTGAAAAGGTAAAGAAAACAATATTGTATTCAGCACTAACATCTAAAACACCTCAACAGAAAGTTCAGTTTGCTGATTTCACACACCGTTTTTTTCCACTCATATTGTATTCTCATGCCTTCATAGCTATTGAAAAAAGTCTGTTTTACCATATTAAGTCTTTGAGTTAAGCTGGGTAAACTATGCTTTTGTTTGTTTTTTTCTTCCAGTTTAAAGTGTTCTAATGTTAACAACAATTATTCTGACCACATAGAAATAAAAAATTACATGCTTCTTTTTCCATTTATTTTAAATCACAAAACTGAGTGTTCCTGAAGTGTAGTGTATTTGAGTTTGTTTGTTTAGATCTGGGAATATGAAGTTACACTACTTACAATCTGTCAATTTAGACTGCTGCTTCTTGATACTTATCTTTTGTAATTGTACCAAAATTTATTTCAGTGCATTTTATCAAGTTCAGGTCAAACAAATTTTCCCTCCACACAACCTTCCTTACCCAGTGCACATTGATCACAACTCTGTCTGACATATTGTTTCAATGTACACTCATTACATAATCCAAAAGATGCTGTACATATTAAAACTGCAATTCCAGAGGACTTCTATTGTCAGACTTCCAAAATTATTTGGAATTGCATGAGGTTTCCATGCACAATTTTTGTAAAGCATGCTCTTATGTCCATAAGTGCATCTCATTCTTTCTGCTTTATTCTTCCATTTCTTTCTTTCTTTCTTTCCCTTTCCTCACTTCTTTCCCATTATCTACACTTCTTTGATTTGATGTAGACTATGTATGGAAGTTGTGTTATTGGCCCAGAGCTTAATAAAGACTGAATCTTGAATCTTGAATCTCAAAAATCCATGAAAACAGGAACTTTGATTTTCTTACCTGATCTTTAGGATCCCCACAGCGGGCGACAGCCACGTACCACCATCTCTCCCTGGTAGATCGGAAGCTTCTCTGACCAACACAGTGATACCAGGTATCTCCATACTGGTTGATCAACTCACAACCAGAATACCTGGAGATTAAAAATAGTTTCTGTAGAAGTTTTTTTTATTTTGTTGTGAGGATTTAAGTTTTGTGAATTTTGCAAGCTGAGATTGACTCTCAAAAATTACCAATTGTGAAAAAAGGTTCTGATTCCAAGAATTTCAAAGAGCTTACTACTAGTCAGTAATTTAAATAGGGTGTGGCAACCTCCGTCTCTGTTATGCTTCACAACTGAGCCATTTATGGAGAAATTTAATGGTGATTCTGCAAAAGGCTCAGCATAGGAGCATTGCTTGACTTCATTACATTTATAAAGCATTTCCATTTGGTGTAAAAGCGTTCAACCTTCACTTCAACGAAAGCCAATCTGATTGCATTAAAATTGTCCTAATTTGATGACAAATATTCCCATCTCTCACCCACAGTAAGCATAAATGAAGATAATGTAATAGTATATAAAGTGTTTGGGAGAATGTGAGAGAGAGAGAGAGAGAGAGAGAGAGAGAGAGAGAGAGAGAGAGAGAGAGGGGGAG
>JAWQUT010000313.1:602956-620145 GCA_033807755.1 Ellobium chinense
TGTGTGTGTGTGTGTGTGTGTGTGTGTGTGTGTGTGTGTGTGTGTGTGTGTGTGTATGTGTGTGTGTGTGTGTGTGTGTGTGTGTGCGTGTGTGTGGTTTGTATGTGTATGTGTGTGTGTACGGATGTGTGTGTGTGCATGAGTATGTGTGCGGTGTGTATGTGTGTGTGTTATGTTTGCGTATTATGAGTCAGTATGACATTGCATGTTCGTTTTATAGCCTACCAGAGTTCATTATTGATGTATTGTTTGAATATTGTCTTTGTGCACTTGTTCAAGACAAATTTCCTGAAAGATTAATAAAGTTTATCTTATCTTATCTTATCTTATCTTATCTTATCTTATCTTATAATGTACAGTGCAAGATAAGCCACATCGATATAATCATAAGATAAAAGGGAGCAATTTCAGAGCCAGTACTGTCCGCAGAAAGTCATCATTCCAAGTGGTATGTTCCACATGGAATACAAAACAGGCAGTTGTCAATGGGTGATACTGTGATATGGTTTAACTGTGCAGCCAGATATGACTGCCATTGTCTGTGGGGGAGAGGAGGGGGTGCTCCTGACCAAATACTGAGTCCCGAACACCTGGTCTCAACTTACGCTGATGTCTGTGTGTTGCTGGTGTTCAGAGAAATGATCTGGTTGCTGGTGATGCTCAGTACAGACATTTTCTCTGAGCAACTCTGGAACACAAGGAAGAAAAAACAAAAGATATGAACAAAAACTTTTAATGATAAGAATGTAATAAGAAATGAAGAGAGAAATTCAGAAGAGATGGTCGACATCTAGGATGCTTTGTAGACAATCACAATCACCACCATTATCATCGTAATCCTTACCACAGTTACCATCACTACAACCATCACAAATATCATCACCCTAACCATCACCTCCACCATATCACCATCTTCATCATCATTACTATCACCACTGTCATCATCACCATCAACTTCATCATAATCACCATTACCACCATCCCACCGACTTCACTTGATACAATAATAAAAATCAAAACTTTCACCATACCAGCATTTGTAAAGAATTTTAAAATAACACTTTGATACATTAAACACTGTATCACAAAAATGAGATCATTTATGCAAAAGTTTTAAGTGAATTGTGAATTGTGACCCTTCTTCATGTCAAAGATATACTCATACCATCAATATCGACCACCACCAACAGCATGACAACCACCAGTACCATCACCATCAACTTCACCTTCACCTACCTTGCCAGTTCTGTAGATAGACTCCCACTGCCCTGGTGTGTCATAGTACAGCAGAATATCTTGGGTTCCATAACCCTAGATGAAGGAAGAGGGGCAAGATAATAGATATATAAGATCATCAGGAAGGAGTACATCATGGATGGATGGATGGATGGATGGATGGATGGATGGATGGATGGATGGATGGATGGATGGATGGATGGATGAACGGATGAACAGATGGGCGGATGAATGGCTGGACAGACGGATGGATGGAAGGAAAGGAGAGAAGGAAGGAAGGAAGGAAGGAAGGAAGGAAGGAAGGAAGGAAGAAAAGGAGAGAAGGAAAGAAGGAAAAGAGAGAAGGAGGGAGGGAGGGAGGCAGGGAGACAGGCAAGTAGGAAGGAAGGAAGGAAGGAAGGAAGGATGGAAGGAAGGAAGGAAGGAAGGGAAGAAAGGAAGGAAGAAAGGAAGGAAGGAAAAGCGGTGATCAGACAAATGTATGGATGGATGGGCGGGTAGCGAGAAGACATGTGCACAGAAAGAAAGAAGGGAGAAGAAAAGACTGAAAGTAAGATGAAAATAAGTTTCTTATAGCAAATAATCATCTGGTCTAATCACTTAAGTGACAAGAGACGGACAAGCTCAGAGCTAGTACACTACTCACTACTGGGTATTTGAACTCATAGACCAGAGCTCCTTGGTGAGTCAGAAAACAGAAGCGGGTCAGGAACGCCCAGCTCTGAAATGAATGAATAAATGAATGAATGAATGAATGAATGAATGAATGAATGAATGAATGAATGAATGAGTCAGTCAGTCTGTTGAGCTATCAGTCAGTCCATCACCAATCAATCACCTAATCAATAAATCAATCTATCTATTTGACATGACATTAAGTGGGTAGTTCAAGTACAGTCGATTCCTCCACGCCCTTAAATTAAGGCTGATGTACTCTGTCATCGATGGATTTCGAGACCGAGCAAATATGCAAGCAGGACAGGGAACGAAGCAGCAGCAGCAACAGTAGTAGCAGCAGCAGCAGTAGAAGTAGTAACAGAGACAGCAGCAGTAGTAGCAGCAGCAGCAGTAGTAGTAGTAACAGAGACAGCAGCAGTAGTAGCAGCAGCAGCAGTAGAAGTAGTAACAGAGACAGCAGCAGTAGTAGCAGCAGCAGCAGTAGAAGTAGTAACAGAGACAGCAGCAGTAGTAGCAGCAGCAGCAGTAGAAGTAGTAACAGAGACAGCAGCAGTAGTAGCAGCAGCAGCAGTAGAAGTAGTAACAGAGACAGCAGCAGTAGTAGCAGCAGCAGCAGTAGAAGTAGTAACAGAGACAGCAGCAGTAGTAGCAGCAGCAGCAGTAGAAGTAGTAACAGAGACAGCAGCAGTAGTAGCAGCAGCAGCAGTAGAAGTAGTAACAGAGACAGCAGCAGTAGTAGCAGCAGCAGCAGTAGAAGTAGTAACAGAGACAGCAGCAGTAGTAGCAGCAGCAGCAGTAGAAGTAGTAACAGAGACAGCAGCAGTAGTAGCAGCAGCAGCAGTAGAAGTAGTAACAGAGACAGCAGCAGTAGTAGCAGCAGCAGCAGTNGTAAGATGAAAATAAGTGACTTATAGCAAATAATCATCTGGTCTAATCACTTAAGTGACAAGAGACGGACAAGCTCAGAGCTAGTACACTACTCACTACTGGGTACTTGAACTCATAGACCAGAGCTCCCTGGTGAGTCAGAAAACAGAAGCGGGTCAGGAACGCCCAGCTCTGAAATGAATGAATGAATGAATGAATGAATGAATGAATGAATGAATGAATGAATGAATGTGAATGAATGAATGAATGAATGAATGAATGAGTCAGTCTATTGAGCTATCAGTCAGCCCATCACCAATCAATCAACTAATCAATAAATCAATCTATCTATTTGACAAGAATTAAGTGGGTAGTTCAAGTACAGTCGATTCCTCCGCGCCCTTAAATTTAGGCTGATGTACTCTGCCATCGATGGACTTCGAGACCGAGCAAATATGCAAGCAGGATAGGGAACGAAGCAGCAGCAGTAGCAGCAACAGCAGCAGCAGCAGCAGTAGTAGTAGTAGTAGTAGTAGTAGTAGTAGTAGTAGTAACAGAGACAGCAGCAGCAGCAGCAGCAGCAAGAAAGGAAATAAGTTAAAGAAGAAGAAGGAGAAGAAATAGAAGAAAATGATAAAGAAGGAAAAGAAGCAATATATCTACCTACGGATCAACTAATCCAACTACGAATCAACCAGTCAAGAATCTACCATTAATTATTGCACGATCGGTTTGCACAGGTTAAATCTATCAATGCCTCGTACCAAAATTTCTTAGCCTGAGATTTCTGGGAAATACAGTGAACGAGGAAAAAAAAAAGGAAAAAAGGACCGATAAACAGAAATAGCACACCCGTCATTAAATCTTACTTCTAAGCAACAACTACATGTCTAGTTTGTTTGTTGGTTCCAATTTTCTAGCTCCCAAACAAACAGACCCTGTTTGTTGTTCGTGATTTTTGTATTTCGAAAATGCTGAATTCATAGAACACCGATACTCTAATGGGTTATGAGAAAACGAATTTTCTTTAAGGTCCATTTCTCGTGACAACATCGATTTGGTATCGAACTTAGATAACAGGCTCTTGACTTCACAATACTCGTGTTTACCAAGCCAATTCTCTAAAGACAATCAATCTGTTTACGACAGCACTGACTCAGTATCGATTATGCATCTCAATCAAGTCTGACGAACATAATTTCAAAAGATATCTTTGGATGTAGTCAGGACTTTGTGCGCCCCAATCTCTCATACGGTCACAAGATAGTTGAGAACTTGCGTATTAACACTGGGATCTCTTATTATCGTAATGGTCTTATGACACTCCTGAGGATGTATTCAGCACCAACGCACTAATGTAATTCTTACGGTGGTAAAAGATCCCATCGTTAATGCACACGCTCTCAATTCTTTCATATTCGCATCCCTAGAGACATCCAAAATATGTTCATCATTCGCTCCTGTCTTTGGTTGTCATTATTTAATACCTGGCAAACTGTAACTAATCTGGCCAATTGTGGTCAAGGCAACAGAAATAATCACCTTGATTGTTATACCCAATCTTTGCAACAAACCTTGGCTTAGGCCTACAAAATGTCCAAGAAAAAGTCCACGGAGTTTCGACCTCATCGTGACACAAAATAACATTCATGATACATGCAACTGTCAAACTAAAAGTTATGTTCTTAGCTGGTACGTGAGAGTCGCATCGGGAAAGTGTGCGCACCTACTGGACTTTTGTTTACAAAAGTGGCATCTTTTGTGAAGATTGGAGGTGAAAGCTCCGCAAAATGGCGACCACCATCTATGGTTCAAATTTGTTAATAGAACTTTTTATTAATGGCCCTATGTCAGGGTCGCATGTAGCAAGAATCAACAATGGTATGTAAGTTAATGAGCGATGCAAAGTCAGTGCATTATTTTCTAGCCCTTCCGCATTAGTCTCAGCCATCTTAGCTTTGTCTAGAGACTGATACTTCCTTTGCGTACTCCTTACAAAATAAACAAAATAAAAGAGCGGCCCCTTTCATGCAGTCGCAGGAATCAGACAAATGTAGCTTTGGCATTTTAGACAAGGATGGCAGGACGTATGACATGATGTGGATCGAGCTAATGGGTGCTTTTAGTGATGGCTGACCTGCACACATGCTGGGGTAAATTTTGGTCTTTGCATAAAGGGATTTAGCGGCCTTGAACGTTATTTAATAAACATTCTAAATATGTTAGTCAGGTTTTATAAGTCTCAAATCCAGGCTGATGCCAGCTATGGCGACTTCAAATCCGTATTATCTTAGCTGAGCTGTTCAGTCAAAGATAATGTCAACGCGGTCGGGGTAATACCTTGTCATCGCCATTTTCAGGCCATCCATGTTCACCAGCACTCTGACAACATTCCTCACTGTCTATACACAAGTACCCATTTCACAAATCGCTGGATTGGGGAACTGAATGATATGTTTTCCCACGGCACTTACAACATGACTAAGATGGGATTCAAACCTACACTTTTTTGATCTTTAATCCCAAGCTGTAACGGCCATGCCGTTCCACATTTGCCCGATTTCTTCGCAAAATCGCTGTAACAGCTTGGTGTTGAGTCTCTTATTTCTTACAACACTAGATACCGGGTGCAGACAGAATGCAAACGTCATGGCCAATCTTGACCGATGGAAGCCTCCTCATATACCAGACGGCCAAAAAATAACAACAACAACAACACCACCACCACCACCAACAACAGCAACAACAAATAAAACAGCAACAACAACAAAATAACACTACTCAATTCAGTGTCCAATTACTTTGAGAGATAAAAAAAAACACCTGGGATGAAATTTTAAGCACCTTGACAGACAGATATAATCTATAACTGTTGCAGCTCTCACTGATCTAGGTACACAGCCGAAAAAAACACAAAAAAAAAACACAACTAAGACCGTGCGCATTAACGATGTGATTTCTTATCTTTGTAAGAATTACATTAACTCCGCATGTTGAAGGCTATTAAGGATGCCATCAGCACCGGCGCATTAATCTAATTCTTACCATGGTAAGACATCCCATCGATATTGCGAAATCTCTCAATAATATCAGAAAGTAATTTGCTAGAGTCAGTGGGTTAGGTTGCACATCGGCCATGCTACTGGTAGACAAGTTTTTACTTTTTCACTTGTAACATAATCATATTATCTAGATGATTGAAATTTGCCGCAGTATATGGAAATATTTAGAAATGCTTGGGACTGAAGATCCTGGTGGCCTTTTCTGATAGTTAATAAACTGTTGTCCAAAAGATGAGAACAGCTAATTCAGCGTTTCAGAGGATGCGCCTTTAACACACACAAAAAAGACATCATTTCCCTTGTGGGTGTGTCACAAAAAGAGGTTATAATACTATATCTTTATATCTTTTTAAAAGAATTTATATATTAAATGTCTATGGATGTCATGCTGAAATCTTCCCAGTGAGTAAAACTATGTATGCTGGCAAATAGATACTGAATATCACAGTGCGCAACTTTTATTTAACCACTCTTATATTTTGTAGTGTGCTTTCAGCAGACAACACCTTGCATTGTAGTGCTCCCAGGTAAGCTTGTCAAACATTTATATTCACACACTCGAAAACCTCACAAACTCGAAATCGTGAAATGATTCCTAAACTATTCGAGTACGTGAGGTCCTGATGTATTTAGGTGTAGCTGCGTGGCCAGTCGGTTACCGTGGATGCGATTCTCGACCATGATTGTGATGTAAGTGTCTTAGGAAAGCATTTCATTCCCATTTTCCTCAGTCCTCCCGTTTGAAAAATGGGTACCTGGCTAGAGGCAGAGGAATATAATGTCAGAATGCTAGTGATCAGCGCCTGTAAATGGCTGCGGCGCTGTATGCTCTCCCGGGAGTGGAGAAAAGTCTCATGTGTTGGGGTAATAATACGTGTGGTGTGAAATTGCGTGAAGGGGAATTAGCCTGGATATGAGACTTGTAAACTCCATTATTATTATTTGTATCTCTCCTAGCCCCGCCGATTGGTCCACACTGCTGTTAGGGTCAAAGCACACAGATCTCAAGCGTCTGAATGACCAGACGTGTCCACTCCATCGCAACTAGCCAGAAGCGTGCAAAATGTCGCAGGCAGCAAATGTTGTGATGGGCCTGGAACTTTCATGTAGTGAATATACTCTACATTATTGCAATATCTCGGGAAGTTCCCACGAGGTGCTTAGGTTTGGGTTAAGGGAAGGGTTGCGGATAGGGTAACGAAAGAAATAATTAAGAATAAAAGCTTAGAACAATCCCTTGACATTATCATTGTCTAGATTCTCATATGTGCTTTCTCTTTAGCTAGACTAATTCTGTCCCACACTGTTCATACTAAGCTTCACTTCTTTTAAGACCATGAACGTATTATTATTATATATACTACTGTATATTTAATTTTATTGTCAGTGAAGGTCTACTGTTTCAGTTTATGGTGCCATCAATATCAATGTCTAAAAAAAGTGGTGATAAAGCATAAATTGCAATTACGCGAATTTCAAATTAAACGAAGCAAAATGTAATATATCACCATAATGAACAACAAGTATCCTCTGAATATTGCTCTAATTTAATTTCGCCTTCACTTAATTGGGCTTTGCTGGCTTGGCAAATCACAGGATCGTGCACAGTGTCAAACCAATGTCGCAATCACGTGATTCTATTAGTGACTCTTGATAGGCTTGATCTGCCGTAATGAGACTACTAGACTCTCCTAATGGAAGACTTCACTGTTTTCCGGTCCGCAATCATGGACGATTGTTAAGTAATCTAGAGGGAAAATAATGACATAGACAGGAGGGGGGGGGGGTTGAGGAAGGGAGTGTGTGTTATCGTGAGAGAGAGAGAGAGAGAGAGAGTGCAGAGAACGAAAGAAAGAGAGAGAGAAAGCGAGAAAGAGACACACACACACACACACACACACACACACACACACATACATACATATACACACAAAGTGAGAGATACACATACATTCACACAGACTGACAGAGTGAAAAAAAAGGAGACAGAAAGAGAGAGAGAGAGACAGACAGACAGACGGGCAGACAGATAGGCAGGCAGACAGACAGACAGAAAGACACTCACACATACAAACAGAATAAGGGGGAGAGAAAAAGGGAGAGAGAGAAAAAGATAACAGGAACAGATGACAAGACACTGAAAGAACGAGTCAATGGTTTTATAAAACTAAGATGACTCATTTTCAGTAGGGACAGATCAGGAAAAAGTTCTTTTGTGTTTCTGGAACTGACAATACAGGAGAATCTGAATATGGATAATAATAATAATAATAATAATAATAAAGAGAATTTCTAAAGCGCCTCACCCCCGAAGAGCTCGAGGCGCTTTACATCGTAAAAATTCGCATGCATTTCCTTCAAACACCAGACATACCACAAGCACAAACATACACACTCACACGCACTTATTTCACATATAGACGTACAATTCAAAACTATTCCTGATAAAGCAGACATTTCAAAGACGGACTGCAGCAGCTACTTATGACATGTACTTCACAAATAGATGTGTTTTTAAATGGCATTTGAAAGATTCAAAACTGGAAGAATTTCTAATATTTTCTGGCAATGAATTCCAAATAAGTGGCCCAGAATAACAGAAAGCCCTATCACCATACTTCCTTAAATCAGATCGAGGTACAGATAGCTGTTTTAAATTTTTAGATCTTAAGTTTCTTGATGGTGTATATGGGCAAAGTACATCTACCAGGTATGATGGTGCAGATGACTCCTGGGCTCGAAAACAGAGTGTTGTCACTTTATACTCAATCCTAGCTTTTACAGGTAGCCAGTGTAATGTTCTAAGAAGAGGAAGGCTGTGATGGACTTTTTTGGTACCGTATCACCCACTTTACTTTTGATTCTATGTGCATAAATTCAAATTCAAAGTCTTTATTAGGCTCCAGGCCAATAACATATATTCATTACATAAACTACAGGAAATGAAAGAAAGTAAAGATTGGGGAAGAAAAGAAAGAAAGAAAGAAAGAAAGAAAGAAAGAAAGAAAGAAAGAAAGAAAGAAAGATATGGTCTAGCCTCAATTTTTTTTTGGAGCTGTCTGTCATCGTTTGTTTTGGCAGAGTTGCGCCTCTTGTCAAGGTATTTAGATCAAAGCAAAAAGTTCCTAGATCGGTAATTACAGAGTTAACACAGAGATGAATAAGTTTATTGACATTTGGACTCTACAGATTGTAAACAGGACTCATGCACCGGAAGATGGATGGGAAGGATTCGGAACCCGGAAGTGCTCGGAATATTCTTCGTTCGTTGTTTATGTAATACTGTGGTTCCTGTTATTATGGGTCGCTGGCTATCCATCAAATCTGAAAGAATTACGATTTTATTTTGCCTTCGACTTGCAATTCGAATCGTCAACTTGTAATCACGTTTACCGGTGAACAATGGCGTGGGAGACGAGTACTTAGGAGGCACGTGAGTACATGCAGTGATTGCTTGTGGGAAGGGGATGGCGGATGATGGGAGGTGGGGGAGGGACATGGAGGGGGAGGAGGAGATGGAACGTCCATACACAAAATGATTCACCAAAGGGTCTGCGTTTCGCTCTCCGCGGGGAGGTGGGCAAACTTTGACGTTAGTAAAAGAGTTTGGAAGTTTATTTTAGCTGCACCAGAAATAGGAACTCGGCATTAATGGTGGCCACTATCTACGGTTTCAAATTTGTTAATATAAGGATGTTGCAAGAATTATCGGTGGTATGTACTGTACGTTAATATATTAGATAATTTTTAAAACAGCATATATCGTCACCGTCCCCTAATACTGTCGTAAATGCAAATCTACCAAAAATCAGTTACGACAGTGTTAGGAGACGGTGACGATATGTTACTGCCATTAGACCTTATTGCTTTTCATTTTCTAACACTGTCAAATGGAGATAAATCTTCGTGTTCCATTGAAATAAACAATTACAGATCTCAGAAGTTGTTGCTTTGTGATAACAGAAATCAGAGTTAAACAATAATGCCTACCTTCTGTTACTGCCCTTGAACTTCGAGGTATGTAATGATAGTTGGTGATACATTCATTAAATTCTAACAGGGCCCACATGAGCTGTCACGTTTATAAAAAGAGGTCAGTAAACCATGGGTTCGATTCCCGACCACGATCATGTTGTAAGTGCCTTGGGAAAGCATTTCATTCACATTTTCCTCAGTCCACCCGTCTGTAAAATTGGTACCTGGCTATAGGCAGTGGAAGATATTGTCAGAATGCTAGTGATCAGCGCCTATAAATGGCAGCGGCACTGTATGCTCCCCAGGGAGTCGAGAAAGTCCTAGAGTGATCAGGCCTGCTGGGGTAATAATAGTGTGAAGTCGCATGGGCGGGCATTAGCCTGAATATGAGACTTATAAACCGCATTATTATTATTATTATAAACCCATTAAGCAAATGCCTATAAATAAAAGAAACAAACGTACTCAGAAAATAGTGTCCGGACAAATACTTTAATTGTCCCGGGCCTTTCTAGTCGTCCGGATATGTTCTCATGGCGTTCGGTATGAATTCACCTTTCCGAAGTCAGGAAAATAACCCCCTATCTGCCATCACCTGAGAGTAACACTTTCGAGTGTGAATAACTGAGAAATGCTTATAGGTATGGGTAAACAAGTGTTGTGGTGAAAAACAGTTGAGAGGGATTTTATATACGTCCTAATATGTATAAGGCCAAAGAATTGTTTGACTGCAAGGGGAAATATCTCTTAGTTAAGTTCGCAAAATTCATAGAAAGTATACTACAAAAATTTCAGTAGGGAGTTAATATATTTTTATGAATGGAAGTAAGAATAACTGCTGGGAATGAATATAGATTAGTGTAAGAGAATGTTCTGTATAGACTGTGCTCCGTAAAATGTAACATGTCATTATGGTTTTTAATGTGTTTGTGTCCCGTCAATGTATCGTCCACCTACGTATCACTGTTGTGGTCTGGGCTTATGTTGAATAAACTTGTTCAACTTCTGAAGAAAAATAAAAGTGCGCGTCAGCTGGTCTTATATAGACTCGTGGATAGCTATTTTTAGCTTCTCGGAAAGATCAATTTGTAGGGTCATAGTTGATGTAACTTTAGGAGTACGGTCGTAAAGGTCAGCATGGTACATATCAAGCAGCGTTGCCACTTGTAGGCCTAGGTATAATCCCCGCTTGTAGAGTAAAATGGCCTCAAGAAAAGCCATTTTCCCCTACGTGGGAAAAAATCGCTTTTCGTAAATTGTCTGGTCAAATCATGAAATATTGGGTAAAATGAGTAAAATGTCTGGTTTTGTTGTTTTCAATGACTAAATCACAGAATTTTCCCCATTAAATTGACTTCACCACTGTATCTAGAGGTCGTAGGGAAATGTAGGGAAAGATCACTCTCGCTTTAAAAGGAAAAGTACCTGACTAGAGTGGCAGCACGGGTACTTTATAGTAGAGGGTCAAACACTGGTTACTACACATTACACAACATTTGGTTCCAGTTTCCCTTGACCCGTGTCCAGTGTTCACGGTGTGGATCTAGACGTTTATTGATCACCTGTTGTATAAGCTGTCAGTAACATACCAAGGGGTTCTTAGGGCTAGGTGGGGGCACTTTAAGAAGCACACTGGGAAAGTTAGGGACACAAAGACCTGAGAATTTCAATGTTAAAGTATCTTCTTGGGAAACAGCTGGTACTCGGAATGAGGGGTGGGTGGGTAGAAGGGAGCACTGATGTTATATACAATGACACACCCCACCATGTCTACGGTACTAATAGATTTCTATTCTTTACATGGAGCTAAGACTAACAAACTTGCAGGTTCATGGGGCACTGAAAAACAAACAAACAAACAAACAAACAAACAAACAAGCAAACAAACAAATAAACAAACAAACAAACAAATAAACAAACAAACAATTTAACATTAGGAAAGCGTTGGCTAAGGATTAGTCAGTCCAGAACACACACTAGAAACAAAAACTAATCTAATGATTTGAGTGGAACTACAGTGACGTAACAAGGGGGGGGGAGGAGAGAAGGAGCTGAGAGGGACTGTGCTATAGTCGGTATCAATAATGAATACTCCCGTCACTCACCCTCAGCATAAGTACTCACTGCCAAAGGTTGATTATGACCATAGTGTCGATACTGTTCATTATTTCGTTTTATTTCATGCAATCTCCTTCATAATTTTAGGTTAAAGCTACAAGAGTTCTTGATTCTTACTAAGATTCTTGACAAAGCTAAAACAAAACTGTCTAACGAGACCATTTCCCGCTCACACTACTTCAGATTATTAACACCGCAACAGACCATATCATTCAAGGACATCTCAACTCCCTGCGGATTTTACAGTGCTGCTGTTATTTACAGTCGCCGATCACTAGCAATCTGGCACTATTTTTCACTGCTAATTGCCAAGATCCCATTTTATGGACGGACAGGCTGAGGAAAATGTGAATGAAATGCTTTACCTAGGCACTTAAGACAAAACATGGCGGGAATTGAACTCAAGACCTTCACATCTTGAATACCTAAATTTTTAGGCTAAGTTGTTCTATAGTTTATTCCAAAATAGCAACATCTCAAATCAGAGAAACTGTGTTTCGAAAATTCAGATAAAGGTACTTTGATATTTTAACTTTCAATGAGTGTGCAAACTCCTTGCAGGTTACAGGCCTGTAATTATACTTTCACTATTGGGTCCTATATAGTCTACTTTCTCTATTGGGTCCTACATACTTTCACTATTGGGTCCTACATACTTTCACTATTGGGTCCTACATACTTTCACTATTGGGTCCTACTATTAAGGGGTTATATTTCATCTCCTCTTTTCTCTTTTTTGGTATGCCCTGCTTCCAGTGATAAGGGCTCCAGGGGGCAAATTTTGATTTAATGGGAAACTGTGTCTATTTTTCTTTATTTTGCCAGGCACTATTTAGCCCAGGCTGGAACTGTCAGGTCAAGGGTGTGCTAGGGCGAATAAGGAGGGGTTTGGCGTTGACCAGTGTGAAAGTAGGGACTATTTTTACAAATAGCAACCAAGCTAAAAATTTCAATGGCCTTGTTAGGGTTGGGTCAGTCTTAAAATTTGGGCCACATAATGAGCTTAAATCTGATATGGGTCGGGGTGAAAGCTAATATTTTGGGTTCAGAGGGCAGCTAAAAATGCTAATTATAGCCCACAGAGGAAAAAAGGTTCCAATCCCATTACAGGTCTGTAAACTGCACAGTATAGTTCGAGTCACCTATGATTTAACAATCGATTAACTCCCTTGTCTGTTGCTATCTTCCTTCCAGTGAATAAATGCAGTCGTGGATCACTCTTTTACGTACTTCCGGTGTTGATGACACGGAGCCAACGCTGCAGGTTGCCACTCAACCTTGACCTTTTCCTCAACAACTGCGAAATGCTATGAATAAACCATTCCAGTGCCTTCATTAGGCCCTCCAAGACCGTGCAAGTTGCGAGATGGTCTCCTATGAAATATTCATAAAATCAATGACAGCGACAGGCAAATGTAGGGATGACGTGAGCAGTGTTGATCAAAAGATACTCACACTGGTTATCTCTGAAGAGGGAATGAGGATGGGCAGAGAAAAATGCACTGGTGGAAATTCAGGACCGTAGTCTAACTATCTCTAAGTTTGCTTCCTGTCACTGCAAGAACTTCGGGCCAGGGAGTCACTCGCTAGTGAGGTAGTCGCAGAATACTGATAATAATTTGGATTTGTGTCATGTGACCTGATGTCCCTGAATGCAAAAACAAAACCGTGCTTTAGGCTACTGGCGATACAAACGGGCGTCAGAACAGAAAGCAATCATGTGATATTAGCAACCCTCTTCAACAACAACAACAACAACAACACCCCCTGCCCCCCAAAACAACAACAACAACAACGATAACAAGAAATGGATTAAATCAGAGTAAGAGATTAGTCCACGAATTGCTTACAGTACAGTGCCTGTCACTATGGACTCTTTCTCGAATCATAACTCACTTAAATGACAAAATGGCGGCCAGACGAACTGACCCTCAGACTGCACTGTTGATGATGTTATGTCTTGATATAGATGTTGACTTTCACAAATGGTGACCTTTTAATGACGTGAATTGTAGTAAAGAGCGATAAGAGAGAGAGTGAGTGAAAACTGTCAGCATAATACAATAAAACCCCACGATCTCAAACCCACCCATTCAAATTCCTCATCTGCTCATTCCAAAACTGTAGGTCCTTCGTCTGTCAATACATATATATATTAAATTTATTCATTAACTCGAACTCCTTAGCCAGTCCCATGAAATTCTTTCCCTATCTTACCGCCCTTAAGTACTGTGTAGGTCAATAGGGGTCGTCTCTTATTATTGTTTACTCCCAGGACCCTGGTCATATTACGGAGGGCTTCCATAATTTTACATTGTCCGTGTGTCGTCAAAGGCGATAACTGGAGCAAGACATTACAGTGTGATGAAGCAATGAGGTGTGTTGGAAGACTTTTGTTAGAGGATTATAAGATGACGTCACTGAAGTGTTAATTCTAAGCCTTAAGCTAGACTATACCCCCTACTGACTAAAGTAATTCCTTCCATATCTACAGTATATAAGACGACTGAAATTTTCCACAGCTAGAGGAGTAGTTAAAAAACACCTCAAAGTTTCAAGTTCATAGTTTTCTTACTTTTTTTTTTTTCAAAACAGTGTGCTTTTGCGGGATACTTGGGATGCCTGTCGTAAAGGTGTCGAAATATTTCATTATTAGTCATGTTGGAAACGGCCCGATTTCGGCTAACCGGGTAAATTCTTGGCTGGGATCCATATCCAGAAATTAATACGTGGCACATGTCCATCTAGCCATTGTACCAGTTTTCATAGGTTTAACCAGAAATGCAGAATTCACCCCATTTTTTCGGTAGAATGGTAGTTCGGTCACTGATAGCAGCTGTGTGAATTTAAGTCTAAAATAAAAATAAGTTACACCCTAAGTCTTCACAATCCGCAGTCGTCTCCTAATATTTTTATGCATTGTTCTATTCCATGATATTATTCTATGTATTCTTGGACAGATCTACCTTCCTGCATTTTTTTGTTTTTCAGTTTAAAATAGCTCAAGAACAAGGAATACCAGAGCACACAAGCATATTTTGTATTCTGCACATTTCTTCTTGGCAACATATTATAATACCTTTGGTTGGAGCGCGTGCGCTGGCATCCCCCCCNACACACACACACACACACACACACACACACACACACACACACACACACACACACACACAAAAGCAGCATTTTTTTTCCAAACTTACCTTCGGAGGCTTTTTGAGTACTTAAGTTACCTTTACTCTTCATTGTGAAGATGGGGGTGGGAGGCATTCGAGGGTAAGGAAAGGACCCATACTTTCATCTAAATGTAGTTTGGCGATTTACTGAACTTCCTCCGAAATATTCGCGGGTGGTTTTATGCACCACAATTTACATAGTAAACCTGAAAGTGTGGGTAACTGAATGCCCCATGAAGCCCCCACCAGGTGGCCGATAAGAAATGTCAGGAAGGGATTAAATTTTTTTATCTCATTACAACCACATCAATTATTATTCCTCTAACGATTTGCTGAAGAAAATTAATTCTGGTATTGATTTCATGCTCTGTAATTAGTTTCATCAAATGACGTCATATGGTGGTGATTGAAATGAGGCAAATACACAGTGCCGAGGAAGAAGGAGGGGGGGGGGATAGTGTATAGGGGTAGAGGAATTGTGGGTAGGAGAGAGGGAATGATGGGATGCATTGTCCCCCTTTCTCCTTACTACAAATTTTGCGATAAACAGCATATATCTGCTTTCCTCTAAGGAGTCGATTTGGCTTCATCAGACTCAACTTTGTTGCAATTCACTACTTCATCACACATACGTTCTTTCGTCTTCATTTTCGCAGCAGAACCAATGTAACGAATTCAGTTAAACGGGGACTTGGTTCTATCAGTAAAATATCAAGTCCCGTTTTCTTCTCCTGTTTATTCTTGATGCAGAAATTGCACTTTTCACTCCGCGACTGGAAGGAAGAAAATTTTGCTGTTGATAGGACAGATGCTTTCTTTACCCTCGCACGAATTTTTTGCATGAACAGGGTGGTCTGAGAGCCGGTGCGTGGTGTCAAATTGTCTCGGTCAGTGATTTTAAGCCGACTATCTTGAGCTATCAAAATTATCATACCATTACAATTCTGTTATAAGACGTAACTATTTTGAAGAAAAGTGTACAGACTTACAAGCTTTTAATAAATCAGTAGCAATATTTTACATATTCAGCTATCGCGAGTGACTGCAAAAACGCATCAACAACGAGACAAGTACATGTTCATACATAAGTTATGAGAGTAGGCCTAAAGTGACCAGATTATTTCTCTTGACTCCAAACCCAAATTCGGGAAAAACAGGACTCGGATATAACGCAAACTTTTCTAAGTCAAAACCATCCCGTTACTACAGAGTTCCACTGCAGTTCCCTTCATCTTTCACATAAAACCTATGTCTCTGCCATTTCCCATCTTCGTCTCTAACAAACTTAATTACTTACCAACCCTAATAATATGAGGGCCTACATTTTTGTAACCTTCCATGATTGTTGAAGTCCGTGTATTTCGTAATTTTCATTGATTAAAGCTAACAGAGCTATTTTGGTATTCGTCATCGCCCATAGCGTCAGTGTCGCAACTCAATGGTCCTTTTAGGCAGTTCTGGTGGCATTGATCTTTTGTTTGTGTGTATCGACCCTAAGGTGTGCTCCGCCTTTTGTTACTGAATGACGTCATACAATGAGTACACTGATTAGCACCATCTTTCACCCACCAGTCAAAGATTTAATAAGCTCAGCGGCGTCACTGGAATGAGGGAGCCATGGACAGGGGTTCTGCACCACACTGGAAATTTTTTTCCAGGACTTTTCAAGGACTAAATGGTCATTTTCCAGGTCGTGTCGAGGAAATCAAAAAGAACATAGAGCACTCCGTTTTCACAAAGGATAAACGTAAAAATGTACCGGGGTGTGTTTATCAACAACGGGTAGGTGGGGAGAGAGCAATCAAAATGGATAGAAGTTAAGGACACTTTGTTCTTATTGTGCTCTTGAATATTTTTTTCCCTCATGGTAAAGGCAAACAATATGTCAAATTCGTTGCTACGACCGACGTTATAAAGTCTACAACTAGTCTAGCTGAGGAATCCTGGCCCTGCCAGGAAATGAAGGGGAGGGAAGAAAACCAAAAAATCTAAATAATATCTACTAACAGTGTGTCTCCCCACTCTCTCCCTCCCCCCACCCCCACCCCAAGCGTCTCTACCAGGCATAATAACAGCGTTG
>JAWQUT010000313.1:621787-634105 GCA_033807755.1 Ellobium chinense
TAGAAACACTCAAGCGAGTTAATCAGTTTCAAACTCTTCCATCCACAAAACTTATATTGGGCAGAAGGAAACCCACTCTTAATTGTCTTAATTGTTCCCCTGAAGTTGAAGAAAAACAAGGGAATTAATCTTCCTGAATGGATAACTCTTCAATGCTTTCTGCCTAACCGGAAAACAACGCCTGAGATTGCAAATCAGCACTGATAAGACTGGGTGCGTTTTAACTAGAACCATAAAATCTTAATGGTGCTGAGCAGTTAGACTATAGTGTTCCGAATCGATATCTCTGTCCTTCCTTCTTTCTCTCTGCTATATATGCGTCTTACTTTTAACCGATCTTTTTTGTTTTTTTTTAAATCTTCAAGGATTACCTTCCGAATCACGCAGCAATGGCGTTCAAAGTTCACATAGTGGGAGAGATCATTTCAAATTATCGTTGCTTTCTTTGATAATTTAAACAGAATCGAATATCTTGACTTTTACACAGGCAATAATGCCCAGATTTCCCAGGCGGTAAGCGTCAATATTCGTGATATCAGTGTTACTGCATGCAACAAACAAACAAACAAACAAACAAACAAACAAATAAACAAACTTATCCGCGAGTAGCACCAACCACAATACAACAACATATTGCGACGTAAACAGATCTTGCAACTTTGACAGCCCCTCAAACACTTAAACAAACCCCATACACGCACTCATGCACGCCCCCCCCTCCCCCACACACACACCCTTACACACACACACACACGAAAGGACCACAGTGTGCGTAGGGTTAAGGATATAAAAGGAAGGGGAGGCGCAAATACCTTATTGTTTGCCTTTAACTTGATTGGGATATTATCAAGGGCAGTAACTGAGTTAGTCCATGGCAGTTCCACAGAACATGTCCTGCTGTCATCACCTACGACTTCACTATTTCGTTGCTAAAGTACAATAATTCTGCATATGCCTCTATTTTCTTTATAAGGCACAGGTTCACTGTAACAAAGTGATGATTTATTTTTTTAAAATTTTGCTGTCATTATTTACCTGTCAGTATTTTTAACACCTTCGCTATGTTGTGTTTTTCAAATTTCAGTGCTGATGTCACAAAACTACTATCAACTCACTCTCTACTTCGGACTGTTGTTACCCTAGCAGGGTCTGATCACTGTCAGACTTTCTCATTTTCCTGGGGAGCAATCAGAGCTCAATTCAGTGCACTTGCATTCTGACAATAGTATCTCCAACTGCCTATAGCCAGGTACTCATATTACAGACGGATGAACTGAGGAAAATGTTGACGACATGCTTTCCGAAGGCACTTACAGCATGACAGTGGTCAGGAATGGAACCCACGCCTTTAAGATCTTAAGCCCAACGCCTGAACCATTTGACCATTCCGCTCCATGTCACTGCAACATTACATAATCATCGTCTCGTAAAGCGGTCAGAATCTAAAAATAGCTTCCAAACTGCCCTTGTTACCTGATGGCTGCCAACAATTATTTCCCTTGGCTAAGTGATCTCTAATTTCCGGCCGATCCTTGGTCCCCCTCAAAGGCTACGATTATTCTGCATCATAGATCAATACTCTTTTGACATCCCTTTCCCACCGCACAGAAAAATCGATTACCTGCTGGATTCAAATACTCCTCAGGCAGGACCGATGCGATCTCCCACCCACTAAGGTGCGTCCCTGATGCAAAATATTATATCTTCTTCAGTGCCTATCGCTCTTTACTGTCCCCCCCCCTCCTAGGTACTTGTCTCACTTTCAGGGGCGGATTAAACATGGGGCAGATTAGGTAATAGCTTTAGAACCCCCTCCCCCTCCCCCCGGTGCTCTTCAAGGACAAAACAGCCTCCACACCTGTCAAGAATCTACGGGTCCCGCTGTCATTTTATTTTTCTTTCAGAAACCGGTTACGCGTCATTTGTTACGTCAAGATCCCACTCTGTTAACCCAACATTTTCCACTGCCAGAGGTGATTAACGAAATAGCATGTCAAGGAAGTAATAAGTCTTCCCCCCTCCCCTCTAGTCCCCATTAATAGCAATCTAGCGACAACAGCAACAAAAACAAAACGTGAAAAATCGATTTGTTTAACATAGAGTTCCATCACGCATCCACATGAATTCATTATTAAGAACTCCCACGGTCGGTAGAGTTAAACAATCATGTTTCGATTAAACACCGGAGAAAATGGACCGCAGACCAGAGAGACACGCGCACAGGAAATAGGAGAGATATTATTATAACAAGACGTTATAGCGGCTAATTATCTGGGACAGACCGTTCTTAGGTGGGTAACATCGGAGGTAACGAGAGTATGACTAGTCCATATTTAGCTATAGATAACCTCACCTTTGAGCAAATGCAGTTTAGTATGCTGTCTAAATAATCTGTCCCCTCTTCCCTTTCCCAAGAAAATTGCGGTCGCAAATTATCGCACTTTTCCGCATTTTTTGAGGTCTAGTTGCAGGTTTGCAAATTTCCGTAAATTTAGGCATTTTCTGTAAATTTGCTGCGAATTTTTGCTGATTTTGGCCAAACAATGCACTTTTTTCTGCCAGTGTCGCAAAACTGCATGAACAGAAATACAGAAAATGTGTTTCATTTCTACATTTTTGCAACATTTCAGTAGTACACAATGCGACGTGATGGTAAATATAATAAAGTTACGAAGCTATTTTTGCCAATTGTTTGCAAATTTTGGTGCAATTTTCACCACTTTTTTCCATGTAAATTTTGCAATTCTTTGTGCACATTTTGGGGGTTTGAAATGCAATTTTCCATAAGAACAGAATAATACAACACTCCATGTGGATTATTTAGGCTGCATCTAATCTAAATAATATAAAACGCCAAGCTATGCTACAAGCATCATGTCATCTAAGTACAGTGTAATGTCGGCTCATTCATTATTCGAATTTCAAACAAGTTTGGATGAAAGATCGATAGAACAAAGCAGGATAATCAACGAAATTCCCCTGTATCATTTTCATCACACTGTACGTATCATAAAAAATATGTTTAGTGTAAAAGTCGCAATATACTCATATACGACCATAAAAAATAACAATGAAGAAGAAGACTTGCTTCATGGTTTGACCTATGGGCCTGTTTCGTCTGTTGACCTAGATTTTCAGAAAAAAATCATGTAAAGTGGTTAGCCCTTTATGGTTCGTTCCCAATGGACATAGAACATATTAACTGTGAAGTGAGATGGTAATATACTGCAACTCTGCCAACGTCACAAGCCGATCCATTATAACGGACCACTCTCAGTTATTATACATGCACGGCCTCCAGGCATTACAAGTCAAAACTCCAACAATCATTAGATCCGCTTTATCCTTTTCCATTGTCAGGGGAATATGACTGGCTGATGTAGTCTGTTACATGGGCTTTTATTAGCTGATACGATCTTTTACGTTCGAAAGCCAGATTTGATGATGTAATCAAACAGCTATTTACATATTGCTTTGACAAGAAGTGAAATGTTGGAGGTGATTAATTAAAACCGATTAATCATTCGCCAACGCTGAAAAATTACGTAAATTTCTATGAAACACTGGCAGATCTAGATAAATTAATAACATAAAGCAACTAACTTATCATTCATTAACCGACATCGTTAATCACATTTCGAAATTCTGTACAGACTTTTAGAAAGTGGAAAATGGTGAAACAAGAAACCAAAACTATATTTTACATCTCCCCTTCTCCGCCCCACCCGATCCTAATCCATTCAAATTTCCTTCTCAAAAAAACAGTTACGATCTGCTAATGTCAACACTCTGGATTGCCTACACACTCTGTGCACACACGACTCCAGATCATCAGCGCGAAGCTTGCACGAATATCCAGACCAAAAAAAAGTTGCAAGCTACGGCTGTGGCTGCCCGAGGCAAAGGTAACCTCTTTATTCCCAATTAACCATCCACACCAGATGTGCTATAGCTGGCGGTAACCGAGCTTCTGATATTAATCGGTACTATCATTCTGTCAGTATCTTTCACCAGGTAACCTTTTAAAAGACAGGTGGACTGAAGAGAAAAAGAATGCAATGCTTTCCGAAGGCATTTACAGTGTGACCATGGTGAGAATCAAACCCATGACCTTTATATCTTAAGTTCAACGCCATAGCCGTCCGGTCACATTGTTTCTTAATGATGTTAAAAATCTACACGACATTATAGAGATCGTGCATTGCCATTCGTAGGATTTTCTCCTGCTGTGGAGTATAATGGCTTTACGAAACGCACATTTTCTTTAACGTGAGGAAAATACCTTTACGTAAGTTTTTGAGAAAGGTCGTGAAATGTAGAGTAAACAAGGCAACATTCCTGGATGTCTTCTTATTAACTGTAAAATTATAATCATTCTGTTTTCCCACTATATTTGCGCCAACATCGTAGGGAAATGTAGGGAAATATCACTCCTGAAATGTGAGAATGGGACAACACCAGAGTGGTAAAACTGCAGAGGCCTGGTTGAGGGGAGGGGGGGGGAGGCGTAGGATGGCGTTGTTGTGGGGATTGGGGAAAGGCAGGGCGAAACCTGAAGTTCTCAGTCTAACGTCTGATCGAAGAGAAAAACATATAATAGAGTATATTTACGAGAGAGACATTAGCTGACTTCATCCAATTAATTTTGATCGACCTACCATTTGTCTTCTGGTTTAATACAATTACCCGGGCCTAGTTATATAATATCAGTGTTGTTATGGTAAGCTGTTGGAGGGGAAGGCACGGGGCGTGAGACAACAGTAGAATGAAAATAATTTGTTACGCACACTGACATAGCGCAAAACGATTATGGAAACAGATCCTTCTTTATTAGTCAACTCCAACAAAGCTTATGTCCGGTTTAAGCAAAATGTAAATGAAAACAAAAGTGTGACAGCTTCATCAAATCTCGTTTCCGAAGGTAAATGATGCAACAACCGTTAAAAGCCAGTTGAAACGACCATATCAGCCAGTCAAATTCCTCTAATAATGGACAAGTAGAAAGTGGAAGTAATGCTTTTTAGAGTTGTGCTTTACGCTGCCTGGATGCATTTAGATAAGATAAGATAAGATAAGATAAGAATGACTTTATTATCCTTAGAAAGGAAAAATTGCCTTGACTGTGGTACATGAGAGTAAATAATAAAAAATCAAATAGTCTAAACATAGTAGTACATAACTCATTACAATACAATACTCAGACTAACTCACATTCATGCATACTGCCATACGATTCATAAATCAGGTTACAAACTAATCACAACAATAATCACTCGTTCACTTCACATGTTAGTCTCATACCCCCTCCTCCCTCCTCCACCACTTCTGGCCAGTCTCACTGTTTTACCTGAGAGTGGTCCATCCACTGTTTTTCTTTCCGCTCTTAGGCAACAGTTTTTGTTAGCAGGTCTAATTACAAACTAAATGATCAAATTAGGCCTTCCTTCCAGAGCTGACCTATTCCTTCACTGGTGACATCACTTAAAGTCCGCTTAATTACATCTAACGTTTAATTATTTAGCAATTTTACCCAAGCATCGGCTAACAAATCACCATAGTCATGCGATGGTGATGCAACTAAACCATACCTACAGGATTTCTTTCTCTTCCAGTTCCCGTTATTCAAAGGCTATTTCAACACTATCAAACAGGTGGGGGCAACAGGGATTGAGAATGCCGGATTTCCCAGGATTCCCCATAAAATCATGTCCGTTACACATGGGATTTCACTGTCAAACCATCCATCTGATGTGAAAAATGGCATGCTGTGATACGTTCAAGCCGAAACAGCAGGGCTTTCTAGTCTTCCTGTTCCGTAACATAAAGGCTATTTCAGCAAAACCAAAGAGGTGGGAGATACACTGAATATGGATTGAGACTACGCCAGATAACAATGGGATTCCCGATACAATCATGCCCGTTATAGAAGGTCTCTACAGTAACAACGTCACATATTGAATCTAGATCTAAAGTAGATTTCTCCTTTGAGAGGGAGGCAAAGCACGAACACATTGATCCGTGACCCAAGTATTGACCAAGTGCCCCACTCACTTACAGGTGACCACTGCTCAGAGCCCTTACATTGGCATACGTCACTCTCTACAGGTATTATAGCTGACCACATGTAACGGAACTAGAGACCTTGAAAAAACATCTCCAATCAACCATAAGGAGTCCTTCTGTACTGTATGCAAACAGCAGGTCATTATATAGACCTACACATTAACACAGAAGGAATAAAATAGCTTAATATATATACATTAACACAGAAGGAGTAAAATAGCTTTATCATGTCACAAGTTTTTGTTGTTTTTTTTACTTTTCCTCCTTCCTTTTGGGGGGAATCATGAGCAGCGATGTTTCCTGTAAATGGCACGACGACGACCACCACCACCACTACAACCACCACCAACGCCAACAATCACAACAACAACTACCAACAGCAAAACGCCTCTGTACAAATTAAAGAGCCACTGAGTAGCATATTATAGTGTGCAAAAGTTTTTCAAGGGTCATTCCAAGTTACATAAATTATATTTAATTGTCTTTTTTTTAATCATAAGAGTCATTCCAAGTTACGTTAATTATATTTCAATTTCTTTTTTTTAATAAAGGGTCATTCCAAATTACGTAAATTATATGTTTTTTAATATATTTTTTTTTATATAATGGCCATTCCGAGTTACGTAAATATATTTCAGATACCTTTGTTGTTGTTGTTGTTTTTTTGGTTATTCATATATAATATATGAACATTAGCTGTAGTCTGAAATATGGATTGATAATC
Source organism: Ellobium chinense (assembly GCA_033807755.1). Classification (NCBI taxonomy): domain Eukaryota; kingdom Metazoa; phylum Mollusca; class Gastropoda; order Ellobiida; family Ellobiidae; genus Ellobium; species Ellobium chinense. The sequence goes on from JAWQUT010000313.1 coordinate 628,575, forward strand.
ATCACTTGTGTATCTAACTGGAGCTTTTGCCAGCTTGGAATAGTTTTGAAGGTTAAAAAGGTAAGTTTGCAACACAGATTACAGCTTGATTAGAAAGTGTAAATTATAGAATTCAAGCTTTTCAGGCGTCTACATGAAACAATATTTATTGATTCTCTGGCATATTTTTCTTTTCCGTTTTTGTATTTTCATGTTTTCTCTTTAGAAAATTCAATAATCTCAGTGGTAATATTTAACTGGAACATCATTGGGCATTTTTAACAGTAATTTCTATTTTTTAGAATTTAGAATAAAATGTCCAATGTCAAGTAAACTATATATCTTGTGTCAGGTAAGTTATGTACGTGTATTTTTGCCTTGTCATGAACCCAACAAAAATGAACCATGAGCTTAGCAATCACTTTAAACTTGGACAATTCCATCAGAATGTCATTTCAGTTACATTAATTTCTGGCAAAACTTTGACTTCACCGCAACTGGGCCTGGTTGTTTCTAAAAGCCGTTAATTTAGTCTTAAATAAAAACCCAAACTGGTAACTGTAAAGTCAGAACTTTTCAGAAATTAGCGTAACTGACAAGGTTTTCTGCTGGAATTGCCCATTATGTTGTCACAAGGCCTAATCTTGCCTCTCTGAGACCAGAATGAGAAACAATGCTAAACTGTTTCATGTAAAACCATAGTTTTAAATTGTGTGCGTGTCCTCTATATAGTTTTGTTTCTTTGTTTGTTTGTTAGTTGCGTCTCTGTACGTTTTGCTCGTCAAAGTGTGTGCTTTATCTGTAGTGTTTGCTCATATGTATGCTCTATATACCTGGACTAATAAAGTTATTGTTATTGACCTGATTTGACTCAGTACAAACGTATAATAGGGAGCTAGGGTTGATCACTCAGCTACCTCTCAAAACATCTACCGATCGCTGTCAGTGAATAATAATTAACATAGTATCCCTTGATACTGGAGAAACGAATGTTTATTTACAACAATGACACAAGAGGGCCAGGCAAGGCTTACGAAACAAGTTATTGCTACACCACACTTGAAACTTTCCCTTTACACACACCTCTCACACCTCAAAACACTCATATCCTGAAATATAATTATTTCTTCATCGAACCTCTTGAGAGTCTCGATAACCGACTTCAGCCGTCTTGACATTTCCAGAAAGTTTGCAACGGGCCGAGGTCAGATATAGACTATACAGTGACCGAGATATATATAATATAATAAACTAGAACACTCCAAGCATCGCTACCAATAAAACTAAATATGATTCTGCCCAATGACACAAAACGTTTTGAAAAATGTATAATGAATTTATTAACAAAATAGTCGACGTTTCGCGTTAAACACTTTTTCAAGACTGGCAATGCAAGTTTAAGACGTACAAAGAAAGGCAAGTGAATACATATTCGAGAGCCAGAAATAGAAATAGGAATAGAGCAACTGAAAGGGACTGAGATATATGTTCATTGTCTGAGTTATTTAAAGCAACGGTATATATAAACAAACAAACAAAATCACACTATCACACTCTCATGTACCTGCATTAATACTCACACACACACACACACACACACACACTTACATACATACACACATGCACTGATACACTTCCACATACCCACATGCGCGGGCGCAGCATCGTTATCAAAGTAAAGTCAGGTTTTATAAACAAGCCACAAAAGTACTGAGATGAAAAAAGAGAAAAAAAAAAACCTCTCACCCAAAATCTGGGTCNTCATACACTTCCACATACCCACATGCGTGGCGAGTGAACACAGAGTAAACAATAGTGAGCACCAGCGGGGCATGGGGGGTAAGGGGAGGGGAGGGGAGGAAAGACCAATACACGCAAACGTTACACTGTTATTTAATTGTGACCATAATTATATCTCTGTAAAATTGTCACTGAGCGTGGAATGAGCCTATACCACTAGGAGGTCCAGTATCTCGTCTCTACAGAAGCAACACATAATAGCCCTAACATAATAGAACGATTTGCTGGCACAGAAAGGTGAGACTGTTGTTAACTGCGTTCGCCGTCATGGCCCATCGAGTCCATTTGGTAATCTAAACAACAGCAGGACAGTCACACGTTCGACTGGCTTCTACACTGGCACTGGCACTAAAGTCGGATCAAGATAATGAGGTATTTTCAGACGGGTCAGTTACACCACGTGATCAAGGGATTGCTAGGCTATTTTGATAAATGACGAGTAATCATACATGAGCAGAGCATGTAAACAAACCAACGTGGAAGCAAGATATCCTAGGTCACGTGATGGAGCTGAAAATATCTAATTACTCTGTAAATTGGAATTTGGTGAAGTGAGTGTGCATATGTTGGGAGAGAGGGACATGGTAAGATCAAAGGGTGGATTGATCATGCGACTGATACCATAATCGCCTGTATGCCCCAAGCCTCACAAAGGAGCCCCAAGCCATTCAAAGACCTGTGGGCCCCTTGCCGTTTGTTTTTTTTTTTTGTCCTAGTCAGGCCTCAAGGCATTTACTTGTCGCCTGGGGACTCAAGAAATAAGTCTCCCTAATAGTAGGGAACCGGTGTCCATATATTTCTTTCCTCTTCCTGGGTCCCCCTCCCCAAGCCCCTATTCTGAAACAACATGCTGCAGATTAGTAAGGAAGGGAGGACAAATCCCTCCTCCCCCCACCTCCATCATATGCCCTCTGGATCCACCACTGCCTGGTGGCATCTGCACTGGTATGTCTCTATACTGAACGAAGTAAAAAGACACTAATCTACACGAGAATAATCATAACAATACTAACACAATCAACATAACATTGCGTTACTGCAGTTCATTTAGTCATTGGTTTAGCCACAAGATCGGGCCTGTTCCGAGAAGGATTTCCATATGTGTGCCATCCTACTATTATGCTTCTGACTAAAGAGACTAAAGAGGGATGATTTTAATAATAGGGTTGGTATAAAAGAGAAGGGCTTGCTTTTTTGTTTGTTTGTTTGTTTGTTTGTGGGGATACACAAAGAAAGAAAAGTGTAGTTTTCAAATCTTACAATCATGTTTTTTTGCTGCATGTTGCCGGATGGCACATATGGAAATCCTCCCCTGTTCCGTGATTATTCTCCGCCAAGAGTAGAAATACGAAACAGGAAGAAAAACAAAATACTCACTGAGTCCGTATCAAGTGTTCCTTCAACCCATTTTGCGTAACTTCCACGAAGACTTACGAAAATGAAAGCCAGAAGGATGACTATGTCCTTGTTTCGCTTCATACTCGCGCTCTCTCAACACCGGCCATCGAATTTTGTGAGAACTCACAGGCCCACACCTACTTCACCTGCGTCGCCATCTTGGATGCGTTGATGTCACATGATCGGTACTATAGCAACCGCTGATTGGGTCAGCGTGCCGCGAGTGAGTCTTGTTCGATATTTCTGAGAAGGCGAGCACGCCTGCCAAATGAACAACGCAGGAATGGAATCACAGGTGTTGGCCGGTCTTTAGTTAAACGCAGACGGGATCTTTTCACCTTAGCTTAGTGCTTAAAAGACCACGTTCACTCTCCCCTGTCTTTTTGCGCGTAGTCGCTTGTCGCTGGGCCAACAAAAGCAGGCATAAGCGAGGCCCCTTTCAGGCAGTTGATAGGATCAGTAATATTGTCAAAAGCTCGCCCAGGGTATAAAAGGGGAGAGGAGATATAATGAGACATTTACTACTGATCGCACGGTTCATATCGGAGCGCTGTATTTACCCGAATTTAAGAATCATTTCGGCCAAGAAAATAGAAAGAAAGCGTCTAGTAATATTGAAAAATGAAAGCACATCCATTTTGAGTCGAAGGAGTGTCCACGAAATTATAGCCGGGACCTGTCGTCTGACGGCAACGATTGGATGGGGGAAGATCATTTAGAGCGTGTTCACCTTCCTCCCGACCCCCGAAATTGTGGCTCTTGTATATTCACACACACAGAGAATAAAAGAGACAAACAAAAGAGAAAAGATAGAGAGAGAGAAAGAGAGAAAGAGAGAGAGAGAGAAAGAGAGAGAGAGAAAGAGAGAGAGAGAGGAAAAAAGAGAGAAAAAAGAGAGAGAGGGAGATAGATTAACTGAGGTTTGTACCGGTAGCTATAGTATTCTTCCTCTCCAAACCTCGAGTCCATGGCGTATGAAAGTTTTAGCGAGATGATAGTGTATTATATTACGCATCTGTGTGTGTGTGTGTGTGTGTGTGTGTGTGTGTGTGTGTGTGTGTGTGTGTGTGTGTGTGAGAGAGAGAGAGAGAGAGACACATGTACATCTAAATATATCTCTATGCTGCCTACGTGCACAAAGCAGAAAAGAGTAAATGTGTATGGATGGGTATGTGAGTGAGTGAGTGAGTGAGTGAGTGAGTGAGTGAGTGAGTGAGCGAGTGAGTGAGTGAGTGAGTGAGTGAGTTGGAATGAATGAGAAGTAAACTAAGTGATTAAGTGAATGGGTGTGGACTGGCGAGTGAGTGTGCACTGTTCAGTCTGGCAGGTGATTCATGTAGATGAATGCGAGACTAAATGATGGAGAAACTGACAGATGACTGATTGTGACAAGAACATAACAAATGATGACAGGGATAATAAAAAATAATAATAATAATGAATATTTATTTAGTGCCCACTCCCCATAAATGAGCTCTAGGCGCTTGACAAAGTTGAAGATCTCACTTTCTATCTTTCACACTTTCTCTAAAAAAAAAATAAAAATTCAGATACACAATAGAAGATGAATTTGATGGAAAACAACAAACACAACCCAAAGTCTATTTAATTTTACAGTCTCAAGTATATTTTTGGTAGTTACTTAGTGAATCAAAGCTAGAAAGGATACAAACAAAGAAAAAACATTATACTTCTCTTCCAACTGATTATATACATAGTATTGCTATACTGGTTATCAGAGCAAGACCAACTGACCTTTCCAAAAGAGCTAATAAAAAAAACTAGGCCAACCAAGGTCTTCACATGGATAAACCAGGCCAGAGCTGCCCACTTTTCATTTACTACGGAGCTCACTTTTCCAATAATAATAATAATAATAATAATAATAATAATGCGTTTTCAGTCTCATATCCAGGGTAATGCCCGCTCATGCGACTTCACACTATTATTACCCCAGCAGGCCTGATCACTCTAGGACTTTCTCGACTCCCTGGGGAGCATACAGTACCGCTGCCATTTATAGGCGCTGATCACTAGCATTCTGACAATATCTTCCACTGCCTATAGAGAGTGTTTATTTACCAGTAACTATAGGTGTTACTCAGTCATTTAAGTTTCCAGCTGGCTGAATTGTAAAGGCGAGCTGAAATATGATGAGTACCTCTCCCTGCTGTATGACCACAAAGAGCTAAAGACTTGCATTGAGCTAAATAATGGACAGTGCTTTTTTGTCACAACATGGCTGCAGATGTGTGGGTTTCAATACAGCTTTCAGAGTAGCTATAAAGACTATAAACTACAGTCTTTGGTAGTAACTTTAAGCTGAGAGACTTGGAGTGGGGGGAGGGGAGGGA
>JAWQUT010000313.1:642994-678306 GCA_033807755.1 Ellobium chinense
AAAAAACAGGATGATAGTGAATTTACAAACGCCTGAAAGCATGATTCTCAGGTCAGTGTTTTCATAAAAACATATTCAAGTGTACTGATATTTCATGTCTTCTCACTCACTCATTTAAGATAAGATAAGATAAGATAAGATAAGATAAGATAAGATAAGATAAGATAAGATAAGATAAGATTTATTAATCCTTCCGGAAATTTGTCTTGAACAAGTGCACAAAGACAATATTATTATATTAACAAACAATACATCAATAGTGAACTCTGGTAGACTATAAAACTAACATACAATGTCATACTGACTCATAATACGCAAACATAACACACACACACACACACATACACACCGCACACATACTCACGCACACACACATCCGTACACACACACAGCTGATGATCTTTACCTGCGGATAACTGGGAGGAGGACTGTCTTCAGAGCCCGAGCGAGATGAAGCGGATTCCAGAGGTCGGTACAGCCTATCCCCATCATTATCCCTATCTGAATTATTTCCTTTGGAGGTGATGAAAAGTTCCAGATTTGGCCCAATCCCTGTGAAGGTATCAGCATCTCCATATCCGCCGATAGCATATCCTGCTTGGCCATCACTTTCATCACCCATAGCCCCAATCTGGGTAACAAAATAAACACATAGTAACTACCATGTCAAAGGAAAACAGAACGGCAGCAGTAACAACCTAGTAATCCTGAAATGTTTGATATATCTGCTGTTGTTAAGATATGGTACAGAACAGAGTCAACCAGCCATACATACTCACCATACATACTCACCAGAAGTTACAGACTTGCAAATGAGTTACTCATACTACATGTATTTCTCATTCTTGTATAGATTCAGCCCATACAGGGCTAAAGATATAACCTCCCCTGCATATTTCCCAGAAGTCACAGACTTGCAAGAGAGTTGATCATACATCTATTTCTAATTTTTTTTTTCACATCTTCAAGGGTTTTAGACTTATCTTGAGTGAATATCTACCATCTCCTTTTCTCATCTTCTGTCTTATAGGAAGAGCCTACATGTACTTTTAGAAACATTGAGTCCATCACCAGTACACTCATCAAATGTCACAGACAAACTAAGTCATGAATTCATTGGTTAAACAACACTATCACAGTTTGAGATTCATGTTACTTTCTTGCGTTGTCGATTTCATTTCATTTCTTCTCCTGAAAAACACACTCAAATGATAGAGAAGAACTGCCTGTGACTGTGATGATGTGTGAGTTAATGATCAGATATGATCTCTAATGTAGAGGTTATCTTGTGTCAACACTCTATAACATAATCATCAACATTGAGAGAAAGAATATTTTGAGAAATAACTCAAATGCCACAAGATAATGGTAAAATAAAGACTCCAAACTTTGATTTTCTAGAAACAGCCTTGATTCTGGCTGCATATGAAATTGTTTTATACAAAATGAAGGCACAACATGTCTTTCTCCTTCCCTCTCTCTCTCTCTCTCTCTCTCTCTCTCGCTCTCTCTCTCTTCCTCTCTGTCAGAAAACACTCCTTACTTGTGTAGTGCGTATGTGATATGGAAAATTTTCATTGACTTTTGAAGGCATTGTCAAGATCTGTGGAAGGAAATAAGAAGAAATATCACTGTATTTTCGATATCAACCTTAGTGCACTGAATGACATCTAAACAAAAAAATATGCACTGTTGTGGTGCATTAAATGTTTCAAAATGTGACGGGTGAAATTATTTAGCACACCCTTCTTTCTCTGGTGCAAGAAGTATTTTTAATAATTTTATCTGAAGAAAGGTGGCAATACTTATAATTATTTTTTATATCAGTACAAAATATGATTGAGTTGAATCTCATCATCAGAAAGAACCAATCAGGGTTGGGCAAAAGTGAAACTATATGAAAGCAGTTCATGAACTTCAGTTCATGTGAACTTGATCTAAGCTTGATGACTATTGTAGACAAACCGATCTAGATCTGAACTGTAACTGTTTTGGGTGTTGATCTGAACTTTAACTTTCTACCTTAAATTCAGTTCTGTTCATATCTACCTCAAATATCAGAGCCTGCTGCTGATTTTAAACATTTAAAAATCCAAGAGCAACTGATCTGATCTGAAAACTACTCAAGTTTCACAGAACTGAGCTAAACTTGATCTTAGGGCTTCTTTTCCCTTAATGATCCGGACTTGATCTGAACAGACATTTGCCCAACCCTGGCACCAACTACGTCACCTGTCCTACGGTCATCGTTCCTTGGTACATTAAATATAGCCAAGCACGTAGAAAAAGAATCATGTCACCATTTACCTTATCATATTGTAAATATGCACCTTCAATATTTCTATATAACCATCCCAGCTACACCACCATCAAACTCAGACGTTACTACCCCTACCACAGCTCACTAGAAACTGCTGTCTTATCAAAAACTTATACCAAAAACCTACCAAGAAAATTAGATGGCCCAAATATGCAATAAATTGCTGAACACCGTTGACTGTTTTTTCTCTGGTCCACTTGGCCATGGCAAACATTGCCACAAGAATAACAAATGGACTTGCCCAGAACCTGTGGCAACAAGATAATGAAAAATACACATTAGATTTCCGTTTACACATTTTGCTCGATAAAAAAAAAAGTTTTAGAACCTCTCTGCAGTTATGTTATTCTCAGTGCAATTTTCTTTTTTATTCTGATGAACAAACAGACGACTGCACTTTGATATACAATTTTCCTAAGATCACCACCCACAAGAGATTATTCTTAGTGCAGATTTCCTTTTAGTGAGTTCAAAATAACTTACTTACATACATATTTATATATACAGTCGACTCTGCTTAATCGCCCATCCTCAGGATCACGGCAAAAGTGGTCGATTAAGCGGAGCGGTGATTAAGCGGAGGAAGTAATTTCGGCCATATTTTTGGTAAGGAGATTAAATTTCTTTGATGTCGTGGTTTGATATCGTGCAGTGACACCTTCTTGTCGCCAGACTCAGGACAAACTCGACTTTGACGGAGTTGTAGAGCACAAAATGTTTGATCTCCGCGGTCTCTCTCATTGGCCACCTCGCAGTAGCCCAGCAGACAATAAGGAGTAGGATGGCATGGTCGGGGTAGACCGTTCATCCATATGACACGTTCTCTGATCTAACCAAAATCCACCAGACAGGCTCAATCAAGGCGTGGGGGGAGGAGACTATATGGCTTTCTGTGCATTAGCATTATCGAAAGGGCGAAGGCGGTGATGCCTAGCGTGGGACGAAGGGAGACAAGGGGAGGTGGAGGTGGGGAGGAAAGGCTTATCACACCTATTTCGGGGTGGCAGCTGTCACTCAGTCAACCTGTCTCTCATCCGTCGCGCAGTTAAACCGTCTGTGTACATTGTTTGTTTGTCAACTGTAACCCTTCAACGGCTGATCTTTGAATTCATGGGCGCTGAAGAGTGGTCGATTATCCGGAGTGAGAGGCGATTATCCAGTGACTTTTATATAGAAAAATTCGGTTCCCTAGGAAACGAGGCGATTAAGCAGAAAAGGCGATTAAGCGGAGGGTGAGTAAGCGGAGTCGAATGTATATATATATAAAGAAAATTCAAATCCCTTCAGGCATCCCTGAGATCTTACACTTTCAATGCTATCTATATTGAAAACATAAGAAAAGTTCGTGTTATACCTACCAAACTGTGTAGACTGAGTAGAATGTTATGTAGAAGTACGTTTTGGATTTGTAATGCTTGAGGGTGAACACAGAGGCCTTCGTTAACCACAGCCAACCAATCAGAATGATGGCCACCATTCCATAGCCTGGCGGACTCTCGTAGTAATACAACACCACACCAGGATCAAATAGCTGGGGCAAGGGAGACAAGCAAATTACAGTTAAATTCTATATTATTCCTCTTGGATGAAATAATATGTTGCATGTAATGAATATTACATAATATAACTACTACTTATCCACTGTGGTCTTTCTAATTTGGCACTATCAGCAGTATGTAAAACTGAAATGAGGAGGGGCTGATAATCAAAATATGATTCAATACAAGTTGAACAATAAGAATTTTGCATTTTGAAATACAATTTTCTTTTCATCACCATCCACAACAGACAAAGCTGTCCATTGTTTGGCATTGTGATGCGCAATTTTGCAAGAAATGTCCTGACTTACAAGACTCAGTAAAAACTATGATAATGCACTGTAAGTTACAAAGGAACGGCCCATGCTCACCTTCATCAGCTAACATACACATTTAGTAGACAGACTTTGCTGTGTTTTCAAATGGACCACATATGGAGCTGTCTGGAGTGCAAAGATGTGTTTGCATCCAGAAATAAATAAGTCTGTGATATTCTACCTGTCAACCTCATATTAATTCAGCCCTCTAGTTTCGGTGTCTGAAAAAGCCCTCGGTTCTGAGCTTGAATTAAGGTTTTACAGTGCATCAGCATGATTATAGCTATACTGTACTTTCCTAATTGTAAGACTAAAATACAGAATAGAATTTACTTATCAATTTTACCTGGACAGTGGAAACTAGGCCTACATTTCTACAATTTTAAAACTTCCAAGACATTTTTAACATATGGGGCCTCCTAATGTTTCATCCTCATCCAAAAAGATTAGAAATTGGCTTCCTATCCTGAGCAAGAATATTGTGGCTTCCCTTAGGAACAGTCACTTTGACCAATGTCACTGTCAGAGACACACTCCAGATCATACAGCATGACAAGACATCGAAATTTGTTATTATCAAACAATTAAAGGAAAAAAATCTTGTATAAGATAAAAAGGCTCTGGGTGAAAATAGAGATCAGCTTTTCCCACTCGTCCTAAACAAATACAATACACTGTCCAGTTCCTCAGAGCAGCTATAGAGAATTTGTCGGTATCACTACAGGACCAAAGAGCAAAAGCTCAGAAGCAACTGGATCAGTATTAGCAAAAACAACCACAATAAGAAAAAAAAATTGTCTATCTTGATATCATCATATCTTATCAGGATCAGGTATAGCTTTACTAAAACTCTCTACCACACTGTCAAATCTCAGCTTACCACTGCCTCCCAAATAAATAAGACGACAGTAGCTATGATGTAAAGATTGATGAAGACTGTAATTTTGATGGTGGCCTTTGTGGTGAGGCGGCCGCGGACGATGGTGTAGCCTTTGGCCATCAGGATCAACATCAGCATGAATATGATATTGCTTGCTGCTTGTAGGATGCGACCTGGGGTATGGAAGAGCAAAACTGTTACTTCTTATCCCTTAATAATAATAATAATAATAATAATAACGAGGTTTGTAATCATCTATCCAGGCTTATGCCTATTTGCATGACTTCACACTTTTACTGTCCCGTCAGGCGTGATCATTCCAAGACTTCTTCAACTCCATGGGGCACATCCAGTGCTCCTGCCATTCACAGGCACTGATCACTAACATTCTGATCATATCTTTCACTGTCTATAGCCAGAAACTCATTTTACCAGAAAAAGGATGATTTTAGTGTTATGGACAACCAGAAAATGGATGAGTTCAGTGTATGGGATAACAAGAAAAAGAATGATTTCAGTCTTAGGGACAACCAGAAGTAGGATGATTTCAGTGTAAGGGATAACTGGAAAAAAGATGATTCCAGTGAAATAGACAACCAGACACATCACCACAGCTGCCTACCAAACACTTCCAGCTGTCTGATCTCCCAGCCTGTAGTGCCATATGAGCCCCAGGCACAGACCATACAGAACAAGTGTGTCGTCCATATGGTGACAGCCACCAGGTACATTTTATAGGTGGTATGCAGAAGCTGTCTCTTTTTTAGGACCACTGCAACAAAGTTGAATGACATATCTGTTATGGTGACTGTGCAGGGTGGCTTGCAAGCAGTATAAGATCACAAAGAGAAGGGGCTTTTTTTTTTTTTTCAAATTTTGGCGCAAATTTTACCACTTCTTGCATGTAACTTTTGCAATTCTTGATGCAAATTTTAAGGGTTTGAAGTGCAACTTTCCACAGGGACAGAATTCTTCTATAACGTATTCAAACATGCTAGGTTTCTGACATAAGGGCGGTCTAACGTACATGGTTATGAAATTAGGGACATACTGTAACTATTATTACTGCTATTATTAATAAGAATTAAAGGATATCCAGGCTGTTGCCTACTCACAGGATTTCAAATAATTATCGTCCTGGCAGGCCAGATTACTCAACTACATTTTCAGCTCTCTACCCTATTAGCTCCTAATACCTCTACTTTTAACTGGATTTGATCACTAGCACTCTAAAAATATGGTTATAACCATGTAGTTATTCTACAGATTTGTAGAATGCCAAACATTTTACGAAAACGGAAAATTAAATTTAAAAAATAGTATGTCGAAAACTGAAAATTAAATTTAAAAAATAGTACGTATAAAGAGCAAATAGAAAGAGTGACAAAATGACTTCAGTTCTGAGCAGAGACCTGTATGAATGTAAAGCATGGTGTATCAAAATTTTAGCATCGGTTGCTGCCACCCTGACTTGTTTCTTATGAATAAAGTGCTCTCTCTCAGCAGTACTAGATGATAGGAATCAAACTCACGACAACAACAACCTCAATGGCATGACCTACCTGCACAAATGATAGACAGCACCATAATCTTGATGTACAGCACAAAAAATATGATGTCCACAATAAGGATATCTGCATTAAACAAAACAAACCAAAACAAAATTTGATTCATTGGTAAGTCTACCTCATCATCCTTCTAGTAAACTACAAACTCATTTTGGTTCATCTCTCTTCTGAACAAAAGAGGTTCTTAAGATCATTAAATAAATGGTAGCTCTCAGTGCGAAATGATGAACTGTCAGTTTTATAGTGCATCACAGAGCACTGTGGAATGGAAATGGCAAACTCATCCCAAATATTGCAGAGGAAGTTGAAATTGTTGCCATACTTGGAGGAAAAAAAAATTATATTGTCTAAAGGTATGGCTAAACCGTAAAACACATACACAAATGAAACATCAAATATATTGGCAAGGACTGAGTACTCCATGCAAGGAAAATTACTCAGTCACATACATAATCACATAAACAGAAAGAGAGGGGAGGAGTGTTGTGGGGGAGACTAAACACCCCAATAATCCTGCAATATTTGACAAATATGACTCTATCTGAAAAAAAGAAACAGTCCCCCTTCTTCTTTCGTACCCCACGAAAGCCTTTAATTAATAAATCAGGTAAAAAAAGGGGGACTGAATCTCGACTTACAGAATTCATCAGCTGAGTACTCTTTGTGAAAGAGGTCATCTCCATTGGTCATATGCAACTTGTAGTACACGTAGGTACCTCTGAGCTGCAAACAAATTTTCAAACAATACATGATGATATTGTTTCAATCACGATTTGATGATGTGTCAAATTGGGTGGTCAACAACAACATCACCACCACCACCACCACCAACATCATCATCATTACTATCAACAACAACCACAACAGCATTATCATCACCATCATTACCATCAACAACAGCATCATTACCATCATCACCATCATCAGTATTAACAACAACAGCAGCAAGAATAATGACAACAACAACAACATTGTTATCATCTTATCATCAACAACAACACCACTGAACAACAAAAACATTATCAGCAGCAGCAGCAGTGGCAGTGGAAATGGTAACCACGGCATCAACAGTAACAACAAAAAAAGACAACTCGGACAGCCACATACTGATGGATTTCTAGGAGGGTCACATCTTGCGATGACAATGTACCACCATCTCTCTCTTGCTGCGTTAAAATTCATATCTCCCTCACAAACATACCAGTCCCCACTTGTTCTGTTCACTAACTTGCACCTGTGGAGATGAAAACATTTTGTGTTACGAACTGAGGTGCCCGGCATCACATGGGAACTGAGAAAGAAAGGGGGGCAATTAGACTACCTCTAAATGAATTTATACTACCCTTTGTTTTTGAAAAAAATCATTGCCATCAGACCTATGAAGAAATTTCATCTTAAACTGCCAACATGGCAACCCTTGTCTACAAACTTCACAGGTTTATCTGGCCAGTAGGTGATGTGTGCACACAGTAAACCACAATAATAAAAAAAAATTAAACCGGCAGGTNNNNGGGGGGGTGTCCAAATGCTTTGCTTATAACCCAGACCAACTGAAAAAAAAATACTTGAAGTTGAAGGTCACCTGGACTAACAAAATCTAAAACATGACCACCTTTGGGGCAAACAAAAATTGCATGTAAAATTTCACACAATTCTGGGGAGAAACAGCCAGGGGATGGCCCTTCAAAAACCAAGTGATTTTATTTTTTTTTTTTTTAATGACAGTCAAGACAGCTGTCAACATCAGGACTTATTCCTCCTTTTATCAACCATCATCGTTACATTCTTATCATTTATCAATTATAAACAAACATAAGCTTTTCTTTGTACGCAGCCGTATGAGTTTATTTCGCAAATGATTTTGCTCAAATTTGCTGTGTGAGACACAAATTCTGTGCAGATGGTCTTTTTTGGTCAGTGATGGTTTATCTTCTGCCCCCGAATTTATACAAAATGGATTTTCCCACATCTGAGTGACCGGCTTCATTTTTTAAACTCTGACATCCATATGCGCATGACGTCACTTCTTTTTGAGTAGCTTAATGTGGTGCCTGCAGCCAATTTAGCGTCTTGAGGTCAAATTCCTCGAATATGGCGGGATTTTAGGGAGGCTGGCACCAATAAAAGTCGTTTGGCATGTTATATATTTTCTCTGTTTAACCGATATGTTTTCATACAAAGATGTGTTTGAGCATAATAAATAATAAAAGAGAAGCAGTGCAAATGCTGCAGTAGCAGTTTGGTTGTTTGCTTCACACAATAACCCTGCAAATTTGCTGGTGCTTTGATTAGTTTACCAAAAGATAACAGAATGCACACCAACCAGTTGGTAGGTATGGTATAGTTCTGCCACTCTACAGAAGAAAATTTTGTGTGTAGCCAGATAGCAAGGCATTTTTCATTCAGGTATGAAGATGCCATTAACACCTGGCATTTTGATATGCAATTTTTAAACAGTCCCTATAAAATCAGAAAACTGAACTGGCCATGGGGAGGGGAGAAAGGGGTTGGATATTAATTTCAAAGGCATAGATAGGTTCAGAATAGGTGAGGTTAGCCACTCAAGTATGAAATTTGTGGTTTTTGCTAAATGGGTAAGGTTACCTTGCTTACTGAGTGAAAAGACCTAATATTTTAGGTTGTCTGCTTCACTGCCAAAGTTCTCAAAAGCTAACTGGTTTAGGGGCATTTTTCTTTGTGTCAAAATTTGGAGGAAGAGCTAATCAACATGTTTGGAAAGTATTTTGACACCGGACCTCTGGATAAGTTAAAGAGTGGTGTAAAACCTAATATAGCCAACAGTGAAAAAAACATTGGCATCTTTATACCTTCAAGTATTAGGAGGAGGGAGAAAAAAGGAGATATAAAACCAAACAGCAGGAAGTACTAGTACAAATCAGTGCTGCACATTAAAGAGTTATTTGGCTTGAACACATTGGGAAAAAAGATGGAGTTCAAAATTAGTGAAAAACAGGCCAAGGCTCCTTACTCAACACTTTCTGGATATGACAGGTCCATCTGATTTCTGCCTTGTAATGCTGCCATCTTCTCAGTGCATGTCTGAAAAGGAGAGGTTGCAGGAGATTAATGTTAACCAACCAGCCCACTCCTCTGCCTTCCCACCTATCAATCAATCAACCAACCAACCAACCAATCAACCAATCCAATCAATCAATCAATCAATCAATCAATCAATCAATCAATCAATCAATCAATCAATCAATCAATCAATCAATCAATCAATCAATCAATCAATCAACCAACCAACGAACCAACCAACCAACNAGAGGAGGAAGAGGAGGAGGGAGGAGGGGGGATCCAGATGCTTTGCTTATAACTCAGACCAATTAAACTTCAAGGTCACCTGGACTAACAAAACCTAACACATGACCATCTTTGGGGCAAACAAAAATTGCATGCAAAATTTCACACAATAATTCTGGGGAGAAACAGCCAGGGGATGGCCCTTCAAAAACGAAGTGATTTTATTTTTTTTTTTTTTAATGACAGTCAAGACAGCTGTCAACATCAGGACTTATTCCTATCTTTTTATCAACCATCATCATTACATTCTCATCATTTACCAAAAGATAATAGAATGCACACCAGCCTGCCAGTTGGTAAACATGATAGGTTAGTTCTGCCACTCTATATAGAAGAAAATTTGGTGCTTAGCCAGATAAAAAAAGTATATTTTATTCAAGTATTAGGAGGAGAGAGAAAAAAGGGAGATATAAAATCAAACAGCAGTAAGTACTAGTACAAATCAATGCCGCACATTAAAGAGTTATTTGGCTTGAACACACTGGGTAAAAAGATGTACAGTAGTTCAGAGTTAGTGAAAAACAGGCCAAGTCTCCTTACTCAACACTTTCTGGATATGACAGATCCATCTGATTTCTGCCTTGTAATGCTGCCATCTTCTCAGTGCATGTCTGAAAAGGAGAGGTTGCAGGAGATTAATGTTAACCAACCAACCCACTCACCTGCCTACCCACCTATCAATCAATCAATCAATCAATCAATCAATCAATCAATCAATCAACCAACCAACCAACCAACCAACCAACCAACCAATCAATCAATCAATCAATCAATCAATCACCCATCCATCAGCCAGCCAGCCAGCCTGCCAACCAATCAAGAACCAACCAGTAAGTAAGACAACCCTCTAATCAATCATGTCTCTGCCACAATTCCTTTTCCCTAAGCCTGACAATGAATAACATTTTTCAATGGGATACTGTTTTTAACCAAAGGATCAAATAATCTGATGGTTGGGCCACACAGCATCATTTACAGCTGTAAGAATTTTGATGTGAGTGAATTAGAACTTAGCGTGAGTGAGATGGTGATGCTGCCTTCCAAAATGAGCACATATGTTTGACATCATCTCCAACCAGAACAGCAGATATTAAGAAAAAAAAAAAAATACTCACCAGTCCTTTTTTGTACACAGAATCCCACTGACCAGGTACATCATAATAGAACAGCAGTTTCTGTATTGCATATCCCTGAAGAAATGAAGATTAAAGGTAAGTTATACTGATTTGGAGATCTACATAGCTGAATCATGGTAATGACTTATTCTGACATAACAAAACAATGAAATGTGTGGACCCTCTCATATAAAAACATCCCTTGATCATAGGGGCCTGTTCAATATTTTTCTGAAATTTGGCAATGAAGAAAAAGTCTGCCTAGGCATCTGATGCATTGTTTTATTTAATGAAAGTTCACACTTTTAACTGATTCAGCATCATCCACAGGAAGCAGTAGTTCCATTCAATAGTTTCCTTGATATATGATAGTTTATTTTGTACACCACACTTAACAACACAGTTATTAATAGGGGACAAAATTTAAAAAAAAGATTTTTTATGTAATTGGCTTCCTCGGGATACTCAATAAGAAAAAATATATCTGGACTTAGATGTTTAGGCCTTAATAACAGAATCACCACCAACATCAGCAAACACACAAGCATGAGGGCTGCGATTGGCTTTCACAGAATTCGGAAAAGAAGATTATAAGTGAAAGATAGATAGTTAAGCCATTTTCTGTTTAATTGTTTACATGTAGATAAATATTATATGGGTTTGGATACTGACTCAACTATAGATTGTCGGTGTCCAAAGCTAACTGTGCAACTGTATATGATTTTAATCTACAGTTATGTAGTCGGTGTTGGACATCAACAATATATATCATTTAAGTTGTATACATGTGTGTCCACTTACCACAGGGTATTCCAAATGATACCTCATTTTGCCAATGGCGCTGAGAAAGCAAAATCTTGTGACAAACACCCAATCCTGTTCAGAAAAACACAATTCATATTTATCCATGCAAAATGTTGTATAATCCCTATAATAGTGAAATCTTGATAACATTACCTCAATAATTTTCTTACCTGATTATTAAGTATGAATTCACATACATGAATTCACTATTCTTCTGTCATTAGATGTTGATAGTAAACACATGTACATCTCAATAATAAGTACACTTTTTCTATGTAAATAAGCACACTTATAATTGAGGTTTGAATATACATGATCCATTTATATATTCCATTATCTTTATCATTACAGTATTTGATTTCTGCGACTCCTCTGTTCCTTCTCTCATTCAAGCCAACCAACCTTTCTTACCTTTATTTTTTCCTGTGATTTTTTGATATCTTATCTCTTTTTCTTCTGCCTAGCTCTTTTCTTTCTATTGTACCTTCCATCTACTCTTTATATTGATTCTCTCTTCTCATTCCTTACTCCTTTCTCTCCTAAAAATAACAAACGGACATTACAGTTTACTGTCTATTTTCTAATATCCTATCCTTTAGATTCCTCTGAGATGCAAACAATCCATGTGTAACCTTTTCCCCCTCTTCTTTCCCTGCAGATTACTCTTACAGACCTATGCTCCATCCTTCTCCCAAAGGATGAAATAGGACAACATGTAAGTCTGCACAGGAATGCAGATGAGTGACCTGTTTTAACATTAATAGTCAGATTGACCTAGCACAACATAAACTCGGTCCTGTAAGGCTTATGACAGATGCATTGCTATGAGCGAGGCTTTGCCTTACCTGCCCTAATAGGAACTCTATGAGTATGAAAGAAATACTGCACAAAGGCAGATCAATGCCTGCTTTGAAAATCTACTTTTAATATCTGCCCCTCATTCATCTGCTAGAAGCACCTCTGAAAACTGTCATATAAAACCACATTTCCACACTGACAGGGCACGCCTCTGCCCTATCTGATTTATCATCTCAATAATAGTCGAACATTATCTTGTCGTTCTTGAACACCATAAAAATCCTTGCCCACATTTCTAGCACAGAGCACAATAGCATGAGGTCATAAACTTTTCTTATCTGATCTTTCTTGTGCCCTTCGTAAAACTCCCCACTAGTCAATTTCTTAGTGACTGAATGGAATGGGATAAAGGATCATGTAACATATCTCTCTTAAGTCAAAAAGAGAGTAAACACAGAATATCCTGGAGACAGTGGATTTGATTTGCATTTTGCACTTTAATTTTGTAGGCTAGATCAAGGTTTGAGGAGCACAACTACGCATTTTGTATTGGGAATGACGAATCCTTCAGGGGAGGTAAAGGCGCTCTCCAAATGTTGTGATGTAGATAGTAGGGTGAGCTATTTATCAGTAGCACTAGAAGTGTAATGGGGTAATATTTAAAATGTGCACACCACAGTAGTGTTCGTGCATTTCCTTCCCTCAAGGTGATGATCTTTCAACAACTGCGTTTTGTAACAACACCTGTTGTTTGACACCAAATTTTACCCATGTCTCCTAGATATCTTTACATATGACTGTATATATATATGGGGTTGTCTGGATTTTCTGTGTTTATGCGGAATTAAGAGAAACTAACAACACACTTTGATGTAAAATGAATAACTTTGTTTCTAGACTGAGAATCCAGAAAAGTCCACACTAGATCATGCACAAAAGCATTTAAGAGACATGGGTGGAATTTGGTGTCAAACAACTGGTGCTACTGTAAATGACAGTTTTTGTTCTTAGATCATAATCCTTATGGCAAAAATTTGCACCATTCTGTACTGTGATGTATAATTTTGGATACACACTCTAATGGACATTAAGGTGATTAGATGCACACCAATTTATCTTCATTTTAACCCTTGGAAAAGGGTAGAGCCTCCCCTTAAATAATTACAACATACAAATTGACACCGTCTGCAAAGTAGCAGTGAGCCTTGTTTTGAGAACGTTGACTTGGCTTAATGTTTTAGTGGCAAGAATTGTATGGATTGACTAAAGCTCGATCTTTTGAACTTGAGCTTTTTCAGTTCATGAGGGAAAGAAAGTCCATGATAAAGGCTGGTAATGCAGCCAAAAGACTAACTAAAGCCCGATCTTTTGAACTCGAGCATTTTCAGTTCGTGAGGGAAAGAAAGTCATGCAGCCATAAGATCGACTAATGACCAGGGATGGCAACTCCACGTTGATCTCTTTATACAATGTCAGCATAAATCAATCATCCTACGCAGGACTGGCATTATCTTCTTGGTGGCCTTTGAGAACTGTTTAATTTAAAGGGTTTTTGGTTTTTTTTTTTTGCATTTTGTTTATCCATCTCGTTTTATTAAGAAGAATATCACAAATAATACAGTCTTTGTCATAAGATCATGAGAGAAATATGATAAAGTGTAATTTAACAGCATTCATAAAATTTGTAATTTATAAAAATTTATAATTATAGAACTGTAAGAACGCTAGAAGTGGGTAGACCCTTGCAGTTCTTCTGTAATTGAATTTCATGTGGCTCCATAATTACTCAGACACATGCACACACAGAGACAGACGACAGCTCATAAATCAGAGCCCTTTATCAACCAACCAGCACCATCTATACATGCCAAAATTCAGTGTGTGCCCTGTACCCTACTCCTCCTACCAGCACATCCCTACTTCCATTGTTAATACTTCTCTTTCTTTCCATTCCTACTATCTTAACTTAAAAACAACCTCTCTATTTTGCAGTAGAGAAGCTGCGACTCACTTCAGCCCACCTAATGTGTAGCATGATATTTAGTCGAGCCAGGCTTGAGTGATTCATAATGATTGGAACTAAAATTCGAGTTTGAAGATCATGATCTTCAGTATCGAGCCTTACTCGCTGAGTAGATGAATCGAGTCGCAGGTAAAGATTGACTCTGCTCAATCTTTTGAGTCAAGCTGCCCAGGCCTACTGCAAAGTGTCATAGTGTTTCAAAAATCAAAATAAGCTATTTCAGCTCCCATGGGTTCTCATAAATAAGTAAACCCTGTAATTTGCTTTGACTGAATTCAGCTCAGAAAATGTGGCAAGACAATTCTTAAGCCTTCTTTTCTGTACGATCCTCTTATCAGACTGTGAAAAAGAAAACAACAGCAACAAAACAGAAAGAGATATAGACACAGAGCGAGACTGAGAGAGAGAGAGAGACAGAGAGAGAGAGAGAGAGAGAGAGAGAGAGAGAGAGAGAGAGAGAGAGNGAGAGAGAGAGAGAGAGAGAGAGACAGAGAGACAGACAGACAGACAGACAGACAGATTAGACAGACAGAGAGAAACAGACACAGACAGAGAGAGAGAGACAGAAACTGAGATTTCCTAGTGCTCTCCTAAATTTTGGAGGACTTTACTGACTAAATATCATTAATAGATTATAATGTGTGGGGCAAAAAATTGTCTTGCAGCCAGTCAAACTAAGGCTTATGTTGCCAGACTGGGAACTAGTGTAAGTATCAGGCTCCAGAGATGATTGGGCTCATCCAATAGTGAATGTGTTATTGTTGAGGAAACTGAAAGTAAATTCACTTCTCTACAGAAAGATTGATTTTTGTGGATAAATTCAGTTTTTGTAAGGAATATTAAAAGAGTTATAATCTATAAAATGTTTCTTCATTCATGATTGCATCAGAATATTATCCCTTTGCTTCGGCTGATCCCTTCCATTTCAAACAAATCTGTATCTCTGACCAGAATAATGCTAAGTAAAAAAAAGCAGTGTAATAGACTGTCATGTCAAACCAACAAGTTGATTTAGTCAACATGTGACCTAAGCCTCACTCTGCCTGGCTGCAAGACATTTCTCAAATTATCCTCGAGACAACATCACATCAAATTTTGATAATTTGAGAAAGATAACTTTTTTTAATTCCTGTGTAACATTGTTTATCATGCTTTGTCAGATTGTGAAGTGTTAAGTAAATATTTATAGCATTACTGTAGAAGTAAAACATGTGTGTGTGTGTGTGTGTGGGTGTGTATGCGCGTGTGGGAGGGTATATAGAAACTATGATGTAGCCATTTATGCTATTACGAAGAAAGTNGGGGGGGAGTGGAGAGGAGGGGAAGAGCCTATCTCTATCATATTTAAACCATAATAAAACATGTATTTTATAACTAAAAATTCTGCTTTCCAAAGCACTAAGCAATACAAACAAAATCAAATGGTTTGGAGTGGTCTACACCCAAGTTGCCTAATCCAGATTCAAATGACTGAACAAGAAATGAAGCATAAAATATACATGTTCTTTCAGCGAAGTGTTTACTTGGCCAAATCCTGTTCCAGATGTGCATTCAACCATGATGGACACGTCAAAGCCCAACTGCCTTTGAGAATGGCTTTGAAAGAACTCGACATTCCATGTCAAAAGGGTTGACAAAATACCATAACAAAATTTGAATCATGATATACACTGAATTTATAATTAAGAGGAAAGTAGTGTGTATGTGCCCTGATAGTCACAGAAATGAATATTATGTTCTTTAAAGTTGACAGCTTTTAGTTTGAGTTAGTTTTGCTTCCAAAAACAATCTTTACAGCTGAGAAAGAGCTGTGGCTCTGGCCAATATTTTGACACAACCTTCCATGATGACTGATTTTATTTATTCACCGCTTTCAAACCACAGCTCAAATATACAGGCTCTTAAATTTTACTCAATTACTTTATTCTGGGCCAGTAACATAATTCATAATATAATATTTTCCTACAGAACTATTTTGTCCATTTGGCAAATAAAATAGAATTTTGTTGCTGGCGCCATTCTAGTCTCCTCTTCTTACTTATGTGACTACATGAATGAATTGTGGAGTGTAATGAATAGAATTGCACTTTCAGTCAAGCAGATTTTGCACTCCAAACATATCTAACCCTTTTGCTGACTTTGCTTTACTTTTTAGACTTTCCACCCTCTACAAAAAAAAATGCTCTTATTCCTTCATAGATCTGACCCTCACTTTCCCAACAACAGAGAAATAATAGTGAATTTAATAAAAATAAAATAATTGATCTTGTAAGTCGTGTCTTCTTTTCGGTAGACTTGTCATTGATTGTCAGTCGGCTTCACAACTCTCAGTAACTCCTCTAGGCCATAAAAGTCTGATATCGGCTGTGTTAAGTATCCTCACAGATAAAGAGAAGTCGCCATATGCGACAGGGCATTACTGCCAATGTAAATAAGCCCCGGCCCTATAATACCGCTGATATTACAGTAACAGCAGAGTTACAGAGCCAAGCGCTCTCTCTCCTCGGAAATCCATGTTGCCAGCGGAGAACATTCTTACCGACTCTGTGTCGATGGTGTCTTCCACCCATTTTGATTCAGTCTCATATAAACAAAATGCTGAAATGACAGCAACGATGAGGCAAAATGTAAATCCACGAAAAACAGCCATCCTTTCACATCGGTGCCTCCTCTGACACTCCTCGAAGGCTTACGCCGCCATTTTGACGCGCAGACTTTGTCACGTGACCTTTGCTATGGCGACTGTCAAAACAAGGGCGGTGTTGCTGCAAAAAGTTTCAAGAAACTGAAAAAAAAGATAGCACTGGAATAAATCACCTTAACAATAATATAAGCACAACTTAGCATGTCAGTTGACCTGAATGAAGTAAACTTTGAATTTCCGTTTTGTCAATGTCTTATCGGCATGCCAGTACAGGCTAAAACTACAATTGTGATTCGCTAGACGATGTAAATGTAACGCTACGTCGCCCAATTTTTAAAAAATAATGCATAGCCATAAACACGTCTCTTGCGCTCTGCTGCGTCTCAACTTGAGTCTATTTAGTATCTATAACCTGTGCTGACAATAGTTAGAAATCTCTGCCTTAATATGTATTTTGATAAAAAAGAATGAGAAAGGAAAGTTGCTTATACCACCCCCACCCTACCCCCATCCCCCAAACTTTTCCGGTTGCAATGCTTATGAATTATTGTAATGGACAGTACTCGTGAAATAAACAACCCGAGGCTCCCATGGATGCTACGAGCTATAATATCTTAAAGAAAGAAAAAAAAAAGAATATTGACTCCTAAACGGTAATTTGAACAGAAAGCGCGAAAGACAGAAAGTGGTTGGCTCTCACAGTGTATGCACAACTCAAAAGAAAGCATGGGAAAAGAACAAAAAAGAAAAAAATGCCGTTACAAGTATATCAGTACAAAAGAGAAGCTCGCTTCCCAGTTTGGTGCAATCTTAAAATTTCGAGGGTCCTCATATTCTTATTCAGGTTTCTCAGGATCAGCTGACCATCAAGAAGTTGGTCTTTGGAGGATGTACCATTGATTTATTACAGTATTTGAAAACGTGTCCATTAACGGTGGGATCTCTTAACCATATTGTGAGTTCAGGACTTTGGCATATTCGATGGGATCGCTTACCATCATAAGGACTACATTTAAAAACTTCGCATTGGGTTGTTTTTGTTTTGTTAGGGGGGAAGGGGGNGGGGGGGGGGGGAGTGGGGTCTATCTCTATCATATTTAAACCATAATAAAACATGTCTTCTCATCGCAAAAATTACATAAACTCTGCAGGTTGAATGCTAGAATGGGTGTATTCAGTACCCATGCACTAATGTAATTCTTACGGTGATAACAAATCCCATCGTTAATGCACAGGCTTTAAAATTATACACGTATTTAAAATTTCAGTGTTTTAATGTATTTTGTTCCCATTCAGGTCGAGACAAAGTTTCACATTTCTGTGTTCCATGTATTTTGCTCGCATTCATCTGGTTAAAAATTTTACAGTTTAGTGAATGTGGTAAACAGAGTTTATCACTAAAAAGCTGTTAATATGTCATTCATCATTCTTTCATTATTATCTTACCTATACTATATCATTATCCTTTCATCCTTTTTGGATAGTCTGTCTTTTAAAGAAGTGACACACAGGTTTAAAAATTTGACATTTACTTCAAATCGTTCCACAATGTTTGCCTGATTTCTAATTAGTGATTATTGATGTATCCTTGATATTGAGGTCCATCTCATTAATGAAATGATAATAGCGTATATCATTTTCATGAATACTTAATGTACCAATATCTCATTGAAATTTAACGATATACTCCACTGTATCATTATCACCTTCACCATCACACATGCACAGACAGACAGATAGACGAACGGACTGACAGAGAGACAGACAGACACACACACACACACATACAAAGTGACAACACCAAGACACCCATTCTGAATCAAACAGTGCAACCAAGCACACACACACTTCAACAAATCACAAAATAACTCAGTGAGTTAAAATTGCATTCATAGAGATATATTTCGAGGCAATCCTTTGCGAGACAATGAGATGCACATACTTATAGTAATCCATAATGAATGAGAGGCGAATTAATTAATAATTAATTCATGAACCAACCGTGTGAACTTCACCGATTGGTCCATTCAGATACATATGTAAGAAGCATCCAGGTATGTCTCTGTCTTAAGATCTGTTTCACACTATCAAATATGAATAAATTAATGCCACGGGTCAGAGGTCAGGCACAGGTCGTGAATATGGACAGAAGGCAAAGTACTGGCTGAGCTGATTGCTGACAAACATGGTTAGGGTTAGGGTTTGATGATAATAACAAAACAACTCTTCATCCCTTGTATTTCTGGTTCTAAACCAAACTTGATGGAAGGCTGAAGTCAAAATGTGATGTCATTCTGATTCATACCAAATTTTTCATCAATTCTCAAACTGGATCAGTCCAAGAAACTTGCCTAGTACTTTACAATGAAGAACAAACTAGAACATATTAGTTGCAAGTTTCTTTCAAGGTCAAGGTATTGTAACAATTTTTTCCATGATAAAAATGTAATTAAAACCATCACATTGTCTGTTGCTGTCATATGTGATTTATCCGATGTTTGACAAGCTTTCATTCCCATCATACAAGCAGTTGTGCAACCTGCAAAGCCAGCGCCATCTGTCACAAAATCCTTTTCTGTGTGACAAATGTGACCACTAATGACATATCAATGATACAATGAACAGCTACAAATAAAAATTTAAGTTCGCTTAAAAGGGAAAATAAAATGTACAAACAAAAAATTCCAAACCATTCACAGGTTCAATTTCTACCTCTGCTAATGTCTGACCATTCTTTCATCATTATATGTAATCCTTACTCCTTACAATATCTACACATACAAAATTCAGATAATTTTACATGAACAAACAACACATCACAATCAAGCAGAACATTTCCACACATTGCAACATTTGTTTCTGTGTAAAAAGAAAAAAAAAAGGAGGGGTACTGTTAGCACAACAATGCACAACTTTTAACTATGGAAATATCTTCCACAAGTAGTAACAGGCATTGTACATCAGTTTAATTAAGGCAAGGGATTGAGGGGGAGGGGACATGGCCCTCAATGGGGCTAATAATGGGTTCTGATCTCAGGTGAAAAAATGATGATGCAAGCCAACAATTTACAAAGTTGTTAAGTCACTAGTTATCACATTTACTTCGACATGGAACAAAGAAATCAAGAAACAAGAATGAAGTTGATGATAAAATGATGCAATGCCTGAAAGTTTAGTTGTTGCTGCATCGTTATGCCATGATCAAGTTCAACAGTTGGTTCAAAGAAACGTTTCAGTGCAAGACTCACTACAGTTCAAAAACTTGTCATGAAAATGGAAAACACAGCCAACTCTTCAGAGACCTTTCGTTTTGTTCTTTTTGTTGGGGCATGTATTAAAATTCTCTGATGAAGTTCTTCTGAGCTGTGAAAGGCCTGAATGAAAAATTTAATAGAATTGCAATTGAAATTTCGAAATGACCATTGCAGCTGTTTCTAATGGTTCCATACCTGCTGCAATTATTAGAGTTTCTATCCAGAACCAAGGCTTTAAATGATGCCAGTGGTAATGAGAATGTCATGAACACATAAAGGTTTAAATGAACTAAGCAACGTCTCAGACAGACAATATTGGCAGTCTTCACTGAAGGTAAATTATTTCGATAACTCAGGCTAGCTTGTAAAGCAAAGCATGAAAACAAATAAACAAGCTTAGTTCAGCCTTTGTTCGATCACTACTCCCATGGGGCAAAAATTTCAAAAGACAAAATAAAAACTGATGCACCATTTCAAACTATCTGGAAACTTCCAGAAGCCCAAGAAAACAAAAGAAAAAAAAATCAACAACAGAATCTTGCCAAGAATAACAACTCTTCAGGGGAAAATGGATGTGAAGCAAACAATACAACAAAAACTACGAAAAACTCTTCAACACATACAATTATAAAAGTGACCTAGCAACAAATTCAAATACATGACCTAACAAGAACAACACTGACCAATGAATGGATGGACAGAATGATCAACAACAGTAAACAACATGGATGCGGTACTTAACAACATTTCAAACACAATCTCTAGACCAATTCTGCATCTTTCTTTGCTATCACCTGCCACACCATACACAGTCATGGGCTGTGGCAGAATTAGTTACACATTCATACCAACAAAATTAAATTTCACATTTTCAACCTCTTCAAATCCACCATGGGAAACTTTCTTTCCCATGTGACTGAAACTCCAGCATAAAATGCTATTAATTCTGACAAGAGCCACTGATTTAGATTTTCTGTTTCCGTTTTTATAGTTAGTTGTGATGAAAAGCTCTGAACAAACAAACACGCTTGATAATTTCTCTAAACAGAAAAAGCAAGCCTATTAAATGAAAGATCAACAACACAGAAAGACGGCCTACTATCATATTCATCCCTTCAAACATGCTTAAAAGCTGCCAGTGTCAAGTTTAATTGACCAATTAAAAGCTGATAACCTGCAATGTTTCAGACATAGAAATCCAACCTGTGACAGCAGATTTGATGAAAGCACACTCCATTCTGTTATCTCAAAAAACAAAGTAAGACAAGAATTTTGGGCTTCTATTCCCTAGCTTTCTGCACCACAGAGTGGGAAAATCGACCAATGTCTAAACTAAACTGAAAAAGCAAAAACCAATTTGCTGTCCTATTAGCTTCCTTCAAGGATTGATCTGAAATTTGATGTTTTGACAAGATAAACATCATATTGAAAAGAAATATCATCATTAGCTGTGGAGAGTAGCTCACACAGTTCAAGTATAAGCAGATGCTTGAGGGTAAAAGGGACTACAGGTCTAACCAATTACAATCTATAATAAAAGGTCCCTCCCCCTCAACCAAGCATCAATGCGCATGTTCATATGCCGCCTCCGGATAAGCCCCAACAATGATACAAAATCCACCAAGTTAAGAGGAAAATGGTACTAACCAATATTAATTACGATGATGATACAATTGAAAAGTAAAATTAATTAAAATGAGAGAGGGGTTTTGCAGAGAAAAAAAAAAAGCCATGTAAAGTAACACTCAAGATTACTTGAAACAAAATACACATGCACTTACAGAGTGAAAGTGGATGAAGAAAATTTCATGTGAAATGAGGAAAATTTCATGTCAAAATGAATCAACGAATTTGTCCTGCTGGCTACAATAATATGAATGCTACTATAGAAACACTATTCTGGTCACAATTAATTTCTTTTTCAATACAAATTCAAAGAAGTGAAAAAAAAAAGCTCCACTGCAAGAAAAGTCCTATGCTGTTTTAACTATGTTTTTGTATCAAACGGCAAGCACTTCCTTTCTAACATTTACGCGAAAGCATACACACACCTCAGGGATCTTCATAGTTCGATACATCTAGTAGAACTGGTTTCTGTGTAACAACAACAACAAAAAAAAATTCTGGCTACATGTACAAATTCTTTTGCTTAACATCGCTTTGATTCAGAGAAATAAAGAGGCTAAAACTTTTTCCCTTGTGATGAATTTTAGATGAAACAAATCCCTCTATCTAGTCTGATTACTGAAAAAAGGGGAAAAAAAAAAAATCAAGGATGCTGGTGTGGTGATGCAAAGCAATAAATGTTAAAATTCACTGACATCTGTTAAAGTGAGGAGTTATAAGCTTTTCCTCGCAAATAAGATAAGGTGCACTTTTCACCTCTGCAAAAAATCTCTGTCTGGCTGCATAAAAGGGTACAAGCTAAGTAATGGTTCAACTGATTATTCATTGCAATTGAGGCAGTAAGATGTCTCCTGTAACTACTTCTGAAAAATTCCAGGCTATTGGTGAATGGCATGATGGTAAGGCAAGAAGAGTGATGATTACACACCTGGCTCTTGATCAAATTTCATACAGGGTAACTCCATGGACATTGATAAGCCAAGTACCATAAAAACAACGCTACAACTTAGTTACGCTGAGGGCCAGCTTGCAATTCCAGATTTTATTAATGTAATAGTTTCTTTGAAGAAACAAACATAACCTCAGTGTAGGTGGTTGTTTTGAAACGGAGAAAAGCCTCCAAGGCATGAATTTAAACATAAAATCCAGATTTGTCAGTTATAACCCAATATATTGACAGGTTAGAGTGAAATTCAAATGTCTTCTCATACAGTATTCTAAAACTGTTTGATATTCACTCTAAACAATCTATATGTAAATATATAAAACCCTGAATATGGTTACCAGAGAGTATGAGGGACATTTTACTGTGATATAACAATTAGTCTACAACCCAAGGGGAGGGAAGGTTGGGGCCACGTCCCACATGAAATCACACTTAATAACAAACTCAATTTAGCTTCAACGTTGTAACAAACATTGGCAAAAGTATAGATAATTCTGTGTGTTGATATATATTATATTCCCTAGATGACTGATGGTTTCTGAGATGTCAAACATACCCTTTAACTCTAAACATAATGGAAAAATAATAGAATGGTATGGGTTGAACGGAATCATTACCTGGTATATCAGCACTTGGCCTTAGCTATATTCCTCACAACTTTATACACTCTGAAAAATACATCATACACTTCGATGAAACATCTATCTATGTCCTCCACTGATGAAATATACCTGTACATATATTACAAATGTTCTGATCAGAACTTTTTATGTTCTAATATCTCAACCATCAAAACATACATGGCAGCCAGTCTCTCCTGTGACAGGTGAGCTGCTGTCTTGTGTTTGTGAGGAAGACTGTATATGCGCCTGGCCTCTAACAGTTGTGTGAAAACCTCAATCACAACAGTTGCTGTGAAGATCAAACAAGATTGGCCTAAAGCCACTGAAGCTCTTCTAATTAGATGGAAAACAATTAGGCCTTGCAAGATGATCTCTGCTTTGAGGGAGAAAAGGAAGTTAGACTCTGCTGCGCATATACAGTGTTCTTCCCTAAAATGTGGTGGGGCACAGCATCTTCTGCACATCAGATCTGCTAAGTGCTAAGTCTGTACAAGGAATGGAAATAAAATATACTAATTCTAAGGGCAATTTGAAGTTTGTGATTCAGTGATTTCGAGTGGTTTATGTGATTTACAGTAATGAGAATCTAAATATGTCATAAGGCTCTTGTCAATTTACAATTTTTTTGTGAAATGTGATCTGAAACTTTATTCAGTAATTAATTAACACCAGGAAGAAAGTATGGAGTGGTGAGGTGCGGTACACTACAATTATCATTTTGACTTGGGGATCTTACTTCGTAAAAAAATCAGTCAATAAATACGTGAAAAAATCAGTCAATAAATACGTGAATGAAACTAACCAGCTCACACCAGCTATGAATGATAGCTTACACCAGCTATGAATGATACAAAGTACGCCTCAGTCCAGCGGCTGCCTTAAAAATCAGTGAAAATAAGATTACAGTATCATGTGATATCTATAGCTGGCTGCCTCCTAGAATAGATTCTGTCTTCATGAAACAAACTTAAAGGCCATTAGCAATACATGTGATTTTAGGAGGAAAAGTTGTCCTCAGAATCTGATGATGGGCAAATGTTGTTACACTAGTCCCAGAATTTATTTCTAAATTATTCATAGCAACTATGATATAACATGCAAACTCTTTGATGTATCTTTGTGGCAAGAGCTTTCTCTCTTCATGGCCAGCATACTCTGAAGACAAAAATAATTTCAGAACTACTAAATTTTGAGCTTTTCTGAACATACATCACTTCTGTGCATTGTGTAATAAGGAGTGAAGTCAAAGCAAAAGCCATGTCTCCAAGACAAACACATGCACATAGCACATGTCTGCTCATCCTGTCTTGAACAGTGATATTCTTTTTGTGCTAGAGCACATCAGACAAAGACCCTGGAGGAATATCTCGTAAGAGGTTGAGAGAATATCGCATGACAACAGCACATGAGGATAAAACAAATGCAAACTGTTCTCAGAGTTAACAACTAGCAGAGCATGTCAAGTACGTGAACTCATTTACAAAAATTATCACACTTCAAATGTATCCGCCGTGGACAATTGCCCAATAATTATTTGATTTGCAAACAACATAACAGGTCAGTAGTGATATTCATAACATTACAGTGACCACCAACGTCGGTTGACAAATCTTATAGTAATATTATAAACAACTCCCCGTAACATTACATTTACAATTCATAATACATAATACTTGTCTCTAATAGGTTTATCCATAGGAAATTTAGGCAGTGTTTTCATGGAATACAATCATCAAAGTTTTATGGAGATGTCAAACGAAAAAAAAAAATTGATAACATAATTACAAGATGAAGGTTCATCAGAAATGTTGTACGAGCGAAATAATCACATTTTGTCCCTGACGTAATAGTTTATGAACATTTACAAATTCATAAAACAATGCATGGTCAGTTTTTCTTGCAACACTAAGATGATAATATGGCAATAAATAGAGAGCCTTGGTCCAAGTGGCACAACTCTTCACACAAGCTGACACCTACATAACACTATTTTTCTTCACTTTTTCACTTCCAGGTTTCTGGATCTCACCAACGTACATCCCAATCTAGCATGGTCACTAAAAACTAACTGAACGGCAGCGTGTAAATCCAAGCTGGTCATATACCGAGGAAATATCAGTAAATGTTTTTCTTTTGTTGTTGTAATTTGCTACAATGTGCTTCTTTTTTCCACCATCTAAACTCATGCTGTTCCACTGGTCACATGCAATAACTATCTTACTATGTTGTGTACAGACTGACAATTAAGCTGCAAATACCATTCCGAATAAGAATCAAACCACACGAGTTAAATACATTTCACACCACCCACAAATTGTCTACAGACAACTTAATTTAATCTCTACTTCCTTGCCTGAAGAGTTCATGTCCTTGGACCATTTAAATATATACGATGGCAGCCATGAAGATGTTTCACAATCGCTCACGAAGTAAACAAAAACAAAAATCCAACTACTCAGTTTTGATCTCAGTGATTCACAGATAACATGGTGACATTTAGGGCCATTTCCAGAAATTTGCAACATGGAAAAATAACACAAAAAGATAACTTGATATGATGACAGTGTGGCCCCATTTTCAAAAGTTGCTAGAATATTTACTGGCAATTCCCAATCAGGAACAGTCTGTGTGATACAGGGATGACAAACAAGAACTTTGGTAAAGTTACAAATGAAAAAAAATGAAAATCTGCCACAAGAATAACTTAATGACTAACAAAAAATGTTTCATTCAGAGATCTACAATTCCAATAGATGCAGAATGTTGAAATGGGATTCCTAGTGAGAGAATTATAATGGGATACATTCGTAACTCAGCACATTGCATTTGAAACCGCAAATAATGAGAAGATGAGAATATGTACAATTTGCAAAATGATTGGTCTTTCTGGAGATCTGTATCTCAAACAGATTGTGGACAACAAACTAAACTCATTTCCCACATTCAATTCACCTAGGGCCATTCCATGAGATTTGTCCAGTAAGTTGGCGGAAAACAAGTTCTATTCCATAGAGTACTGACCGGTTTCATAAGCTTCAATGGATGCGTCAACAGCTCCAAGTGTATAATATGCACCACCATCACTTTAGAATAGCCAGCTGTTTAAAAGTAACCTGACAGGACAATTCCCGTGGAATGACTTATAAATGCTTCCATATTTCAATGAGACATTTGAATTCATTAATGTATTTCAAGTTTATATGCATTTCAATCATCTAAACATGAGAAAATTTTTTTGTCTTATAACTTTGCAAGACAAATTCACCGAATTTTAGATGATGTGGATGGTTGTGGAAACTATGAAGCTATCACTGAATCACTGATGCCAACTTACTTCCAATGTTCACTAATCGAATCAGCAACATCATCCTTTATCACAAAACAAACATGCAAAACTAAAATGATACAGAACTACTTTGATTATACAATCTGTTACCTAATTTGTTCATTCAGAAAAAAAACAAAACCCAAAGACAAAAATAATTTAATGACATGGAATAACAATAGGGTTCTCAGTTTATGTTATCAATTTTCATAAAAAATTCTTGTGTGCTAAGCTGCCATCAGCTTCTTCAATTTTGCACAGCTTGAAAACCAAATGTACTGGGATGCCACTCCATTCACTTTTCATAATATTCTCTGAACTTTATCCAGTTTCACATAGAAACTAGTCTGGAACATGTTATTACTGGCAGCAATTTATAAGACACAAAGGTATTTCTTAAGTAATAAACTTCTTGTTGCATAAACACACAATTAGATCTAATCAATCTCTATAACACAGGAATAGAATGTCTGGAGCAAAGAGAAAATGAGACAACAACCAAAAAAAAACATTTCAAATACAGTTTTTGGATTTTGATTTTTCTATGCAAGCTGTTTCTGTTGTCAAACAATAGTCTCTGAAAGACACCAATACTGTCTGATGCCAGAGAATTCTCTGATGAGTGGCATTCCTGGATGTAGCATCTTATGAGTTGTCACGACACCACTGATACAGTAAGTTGGTTTATATCGATGACTTTGGATTCTATTTGTGTGGCAATCCAGGAAGACCCTTCACAAGAGTCAGATTTTCAAAATTTAGATCTCAGTCTGGCTATAATCATTATGATAAACAGTATGGCTTTCAAGCTTTTACCTTTATTAGAAACTGAGATAAGCATGTTTGAAGTTCAGGAAATGACGAGTCTTGAAATTAATGAAATGGGTTGAAGATTCAGATGTGTTTTTTATTAGTCATTTTCCTTTCTTGATTTGGTTTTCATGAAATATCTTTAAATGCAGAACTGCGCCGTCAAATTTCTGTCAGAGGAGGATAGAAAGTTGATTAATGTAATAGTGAAAAAAGAACTCAATTTTGATCTTAAATGCAAAAATCATTTTGTTTTCCACTTACTGCAAAAGCATGGTCTGCAACTTCTGATAGGTTTTCCTGGATCACCATATATTTTATCGACAAGATACAAACTTAATGGCAGAATGATTTGCTGACAGCTACACCTGGTAATCTGCGGAAAGGAACTGAAATGACACCAATCTCTCAGCTTCTAGAGGAATAATGCATACATAAAACAAACACAAAAAGAAAAAAAAAAAATAAATTCAGGAACCGGTTATGTGGCCAAAGTAAGATATGTTTAACAATTTTCTTTCAAAACAAAACAATAAAAATTATCATAGGTCATACTGTAATGTTTTTCTCCATAAAACAAAGCAATTATATACACATGAAAGCACCATATCTTTTAAAGACTCCTTTGACCGAGAGACAGCATCAGCTGGCAAGAGTAAAAACTGAATTTCTAATTTAAGGGATGAGTTTCAGCGAGGCATTTTAGTTCTGATGCATTTTCATGTTATTTTCTATTTCTAGAAAGCCGAAGCTTGTGTCTTACCTTTTGCGGCTTTGGTTCTGGAATTTTTTTAAAGGACAGGCCAATGTTTTAGAGCAGTTTATGGTAGCCATTCAGAGCAAATAGTGATTGACTAGTAGTCCACAGCAGTGTGAAAAATTACGCCAGCTTTCCTATGGGAAATGACTGAACCGAGTATCTGCAATTAAATCAATATCTTTCACAAACAGAGAGAGTTCTGCCATAAAATTATTTAAGGGAAAACGCATTTAGCCATAAAATTCATTAAATTTCATTGTTTTGGAGCAAAATATGGACTTTCAGATATGTCTGTAACTGTCTTGAATGAAAATAATGGATTTACTGACAGACCCTACAAGAACTGCATTGCAGAACGTATTGCCCTACCACCCACCCCTCCTCCTCCTCCTCCTTCCCAAATACAAGCTGGAAAACCCTGATCTTCCTATGTAACATTTTCAGTTGTTACTCTAACCAGCTGGCATCAGTAAAGTATTCTGAATAGGTATGCACTAATACTTAAATACTTGCTGCATTTGTTAACATCAGTTAACAGTTATTGTACCCCCTTGCTGTACATCAGGCAGAAAACGCTAGAGGTTAGTTACACCGATACATGTAATGGATGTCAGGTGACTACTTAGTACTTTCTTTGAAAGCATTGCAAAATCAAGATTTAAGTAGCTCTGTTGATGGAAGAAAAACAATCCAATCCATTTCTGAGACCGCAATAATTGCTCCACAATAGCATTACTATTCCATGACTTGTTTGCTGCAATACATACAGCTGCTGCATTTGTAGAGCCAAAATATACAACGCTTTTAAAGAGAATGTGGATCAATGAGCTATGTGTGGAAAATCAGTCAAAGTACTTATATCTGAGGGGCCAACAAATCCACACCAAAGATAACGTAGAGCATCTGTGGCCAAATGTGTGATAATTCTAGCAGTGGAGATCACCCTGTCGTAATTCTTTCAGGTACAAAACTACTGTGATACACTGTCATGAGGTAAATCTTCCTGATTTTTTTTTCAGGTTCAGAAATGTAATGATTTTGTGGGACACTGATCAGGAATGTGACATAACAAAAGAAAAGTTGAAATGTCAAAATGTCTGGCTATTTGAGAAACAGTTGGCAGATCTGCTCGAAGTCTGAAAAGTTAGCTGCTCAATATGGCAAAGAAAATATTAAGCAACTGTCTGACACCATGAGCTTGTGCCGGCACAACTTTCCTTCAATAACATAAATATTGCTGTCAGCTGAGATAAAACACAGAGTACAGAGAGCTATGTTATAAAGATGATGCCTTGGACTAAATAATGATTGACTGTTAACTGCCCACTTACATATCTTAAATCAGAAAGAAGAAAAAAAAAAGAATCACAAGAATTAATTCTATTTGCAAGCACTAGCAATAGCATTACCTTATGTTAAAAGTTGGCTAAATCAAAGCAGTTTCAAATTTAACATGAAGTCAAAAGAAAACAATTTACTGAACAAAATTATGTCTTTCTCTTGAATTGAAACCCAAAGCAAAATCAATAGTCTAGCAAAATAAATTGATTCACTTTCTTCAAACTGAATCAAACAAGCAGCCACTCTTCAGCAGTACAGGACAAATTATCAAGGCTTGTACAAATTTCCATTTTCAAATGGTGCATTCCCACTCCTGTACAAACAGATCCATTATGTGCAAAAATAAGTTGCACTTACTGTGAATATCCACAAAATTTACATGTAACTGTCAAGCAACATGTGATAAAGTTCTAGAATTCCATCATAAATGCAAGAAAAACGTACAGCACAAAAGGAAAAAAAAACAAAAAAACCAACCAAATGACAACAGCTAACAGTGATACAACAGTACTTCCCCACAGAGAAACAGATAAAATGTAAAATATAAAATGGGTGAATTTATCATGAATTTAAGAAAACACTGGAACAACTGCATACCCAAGTGTTGACATATACACCTAATATCAACCACTGAAATAAACTTCAAAACACCTTGTGATCTCAATTACATAAATACCTATTTGTTAACTTAGATATACTATCAACAGTCAATTAATTATAAAAAATACCTAGTTGTTAAATTAGATGCTATCAACATTTAATAAGTTAACTTCTAGAATTTGAGAGAATGAAGGATGGGATGGAGTTTGGGGAGGGGACAACCAGATATCTCCCTCAAAACAGATAGGTAAGCAAAAATGCAGTTGACCACCTATGTCTTTATGCCAGTGTATCTATGGTCATTTCATGACTGCAAAATAACGACTTAAAGATTTATTCCCAGTGAAAAGGAAAACAAAAATCAAGTGAGGAAATTAAAATTCAAAATAAAAGAAACTAAATCGCCATGAAAATACATTGTGTAAAATTTTTCACGGGGTTCCTGTTTTATAAAGACTAATCATCTTCAAAGTGTAAAATCCCAAATCTATTGTCAGTTACTAGAAATTTAAGATATCTAATGCATTCCTCCCAACGTTTGATTACATGACTTGATTCTAACACAGAATATCTGTTTGCTATTGACCAAAGAATCTATAAAAGTTTCAGCAATGCTGCTGCACCGCAGGATAGCACAAAAAAAAAACTGTATGAAAATAAATTTTTTTTCCTATCTACAAGCACACTGAATGCTATCTCCATTTATCAAAAAGTAAAAGCTCACTTCAAGATTCTTTGACAATAAGTTTCATGATGACATAAAACATTTTGAAGCTTTTGCTTGCCTATTTGAAAGTAAAAAATGTTAGATTGGCTACCATGCCAGATCCCGCTACATGCAACACAAGCCAAATGTTGAACTCAGTATGAGACAAGCTAAACGAGAACAAGACCGGATGAATTTCATCAACAAAACTTTAACTTAGGGTCAAAGCAAGAATCTCTGAACAAATTCAGAGCTAAACAGGATGAGGGTGAAATCAGATTCAAATTCATTAACAGTAACAACGGGTAACTAAAATGCAGCAACAGGTAAATTTTCAAGCATAAAAGTTGTAAAAGTACATCCTCAAGTGTTTGCACATACATGCCACAAAAAAAAAAGAAAAAAAGAAGCAAGACCCAGAAACATGATTGTAATTTCTCTTTTCACAAGTTATAATTAGGGCTTTGTCTTCATAGTGATTCTCCAGATTTAAAAAAAAAAAAAAGAAAAAAAGAAAAATTATACCCATGAAGATTCCGTTAAGCAAGCAAGCTGAGGCAAACACCCATTCATTCCATTTTATCTTAGGCAATAATAAAAATCCATCCATAAATGGGAACAAGGGAAAGCCACAGGCTGCACATACTACCTTCCTGTAGTGTGTTTTACACATCCACATTACCTACAAAAAGGATTTTCGTTACTTTTTTACAATTACTGACAAACCTACAAGATAGATTATACAGCCTCTTCAATGTACTTGTAGCCAAAATGATAGGTGAAAGAGGAAGCTACGCTCACCAAGTCAGTGAGATTTCACTTTGTCTCCTTCACCGGACTGGACTGCTTGTTTCTCAGGCCTGCATTCCCACGGTTGCCCTGGTACTTAGAGCTGCTGCCATTGCTGCTGGGTTTCCCACTACCGGCACCATTGCTATTGTTGGTGTTGCTGTTGGTGATGTTGTTGTTGCTGTTGTTGCTGCTGCTGCTGCTGGAAGTGGTAACGATGGTGGTCGTAGAGGATGGTGGTGGTGGAGGCTGCTGCTGCTGCTGAGGAGCGGAAGGAGGTGGTGGAGGCAGGGTGCTGGTATCGGTAGGGGGGTGGCTGTAGGTCTGCTGAAGATGAGAGATGGGTGGCATGGGTGGAGGGTGCTGCACTTGCTGCTGGATCTGCTCGGGAGTTGGAGAACTCTGGGAAATCTGCACTGGGCCGCCTGCACTGCTCATGGGTGGCATTCCACCCATGCCATTCATCTTAGTGGGCGAGACGGATCGCTGGTCAAAGCCATAGCCATTCTCATCGCTGTAGCCATTCAAATAGCCATTGGTATATGCCATGGGCAGATTCTGCCCGTGGTGGCCACTGCTGCCATGGTGCTGGTGATGATGATGATGCTGGTGGTGGTGGTTGTGGCTGCGGTGGTGCTGATGCTGGTAGCCATGATGTGCTGAGGTGAGATGGGATCCGTTGGTCGTGCCATTTGCAACATATGTGCCCTTCCCCCCGGTACCTTTCCCGTAGTAATGGTATCCTCCGCCCCGCTTGTGATGCGCGGAGTGCGGAGGCTTCCCTTTACCACGAGGAGAACCATCATAGCCAGGAGGCGGAGAACCAGACATGTTGTAATGCATGGTTCCATGGATACGGATTGCCATGGTGAAACCATTGGTGGACCCTTCTGGGTATGGACTCTGGACATGCATCTCAGTGGAGTTGATTGGGTGGATAACCACGGTTTGCTTCTTCAGGTACAAGTCCCGAGCATTTTCCACGAGGTCGTCAATATCCAGATTATCTGTCTGGTTATCTAGGTTCCCTGATGTCTGATCCTTCTTGGCGACAGTATGATAAGAGCACTTCAAGTCCCCAAATCTGGTGATAAAAGAGAAAATTTGTATGCTCAATGAAAATAATCTTTCCTGATCTAAGTTTAATTGAGCATCTCATGTCTTTACAACCAAATGGACCAAAAACAGGTCTTGGCGGGAAAGCAGGAATGTTGATAATAATACTATCTATCAATGAAAGTGTTTATAACTGTGTTTTCTCCAGGTCATAACTTGAAAATGACGTGCAGAATTGTATGCCTGTAAACCGTATTTTCTCCAGACCGTGTGATCACATGACTCACCTATGACAATTAAAAATCAACCCTCCTCCCCTCAGTTCACTGAATGCCTGCCAATCCCCCTAGTTTCCTATGCAAAAACTGAAAAGAATTTAAAGAAAAAGGAAAAAAAAAAAAAACTCTTCAAATTTATAGATCAGCTGCTTCCCTCCTGTCCCCAATCACATGCTGAAAAAAATCCCAAGTATCTCATTTTCTTGTCATAAATCTGAAGGACGATTTTTACCGTTTTACCTTTAATACAAACTTTGGAGTACAAGATAAAAGGGGAGAACGGCATATATGTTCAATGTGAAGTTAACAACCCAAAAAATTCATTATCTATTTTTGAAAAGCTATGACTATGTGTCAAATAAGGAAGAACTGTATTTGATCGAAGCCTTATGATGTACGACTTGGAATACTCAACTTGCAGCCAAAAAATATCAGGCTAAAATTCTGACAAACCAAAATTTTCCAGTCTAAGATTGTCTCCAAACTGGATCTTTCACCTTGGTTAAGGGAAAAAGGCTCCTAGTGGTGCACTTTTCTGACTATTAGAGCTATGTCATCCCACTGTTACCATCAGAAAGCACAAATGGCCTTGGGTTACCTTGATCCAAAGTCAATTGGATTTGTATTTGTACTTCACATCCGAGACTTTAACCATTAACTCGCAGTCTGCAAAATTTCTTATCAGAATAAAATATTTTACTCCTGAAAAATAGCACTCTGATGTGAACTGTGCAAATGAATTCAAATGACTGAGGTGTTCCATCATATCGCTTCACCCAATTTACACCCCAAGCAGACCTTTAACAGCTGCTCAATTATCAATTCTTTTCACTGCTTCCCTGAGAAATTTAGAAATCCTCTCTTTATCCCCTTCAATCACAGTGTTTTTCTAGGTCACAGGAGTTGGGGGAGTTACTCCCCTTGTCATAAATCTGAGGGAAGATTTTAATTTTACTTCCTCAGAGTAGTACTGCAAACTTTGGAGTGCAGGAAAGAAGGGGTGAGTGGCATTTGTGCAATGTATTGTGATGGGGGATTTTGAAATTAAACAGGTGAATTGTGCGGTCTTGAGAAAATACTGTGACCACAATGCAATTTTCCACTTACTTGCACACAACTTCTGTAGGATCAACCCATAAAGTCAACTCAAAGGGCAAGTTGAAGTCGTCAACATCGATTCCCACGTCACTGCACACCCTCTCCAGGATAGGGTCAAGAGGTTCCTCTGGGCAGACGCGGATGCAACGATAGGCTTGTCCTTTAGTTGGGCAGGTTTCATGCCAATGGTCCCGAAATCGTTCCTCAAGCAGAGTCGACAGATGCTGTTTAAACTCACTCACCTTCTCCTGAGAGACGTTGTCGCGCGCAAGGAAAATCTTTGACAGAAATTCCGTTGCCGCATTAATCTCTGGTTTCATCTCACTGAGGAGACTGAGTCCGAAAGTAAATACACGAGAATCACTTCTGTTCTGCTTAAGATTCGCTGTCGGTGCTTCTTCTGGAATAGTTGGGCTGACTTCGCCTGGGGTCTTCGTCGTTTGCTAAATTTCCTGTTTTGACCAGCTGGTGGAGGATAATGCTTGAACAAGCTGATCTGACTAAATGGTCCAGTCCCTAAATTGTCCAAAGTTAAGCTTCCAAGACCCGAAGTCGCCACTGTAGCTGATGTTTGGGGTATTGGGCCAGAATGGATTTCTTCTAAGCT
This sequence comes from Ellobium chinense, assembly GCA_033807755.1. Classification (NCBI taxonomy): domain Eukaryota; kingdom Metazoa; phylum Mollusca; class Gastropoda; order Ellobiida; family Ellobiidae; genus Ellobium; species Ellobium chinense. The sequence continues at coordinate 678,145 of JAWQUT010000313.1, forward strand.
GCATGCAGTTCCACAGGGTAAGTTAAGTCCCCCGAAGGTTAGCATGAAGGTAGTTGAGGGGACATGAGGCCCACGAAAGTTTTCTCAACTAAGTTAGCACGACCAAAATCAATGATGCTGGGGATTGAGAAAACAAATAAAAGTTTCAAAACCAAGAACATT
>JAWQUT010000313.1:678328-697364 GCA_033807755.1 Ellobium chinense
GGGCACGCGGCACTACCCTTATCCAGACTGTAATGCACGTGACTTGGTGTGCAACTTATCCCCATGAGGGCACTGGATTTCTATACAAAATTACCCACCAAAGTGCTGAATGGTGCATTCTACTCCCTCAAGGGTGATGATCTTAGAACAAGTGTCATTTGCTATAACAACAATTGTTCGACACCAGATTTCACATACGTCTGCTAGATACCTTTATGCGTGATCCTATGAAGGCTTTTAAAATTTTTCTTTGTCTTGATGCAGCATTATCTGAAACAATCAACACCCTTTGATGTTAAATGGAATAACTATTTATCTAGACAAGATATTGGCAAAAAACTTTCAAACGATTATGCATAAAGGTGTCGAAGAGACGTGGGTGAAATCTGGTGTCAACAACTAGTGCCATCGCAAATGACAGTTGTCCTAAAATTGTCACCCTTGAGAATTAAAAATGCACCACTCAGCACTTTGGTGCGCACATTTGCATTGTAATCCACTGCATTCATCGTGATAATTTGCACACTCTGTTATGCGCATTACAATCTCTGGAAAAGGGTAGTATCTCCCCTTAATTAAAACTTTGCAAAGAAACATTTTTATCTGGCTATGAGCAGGAAAAAAAACTATATCCTGTGCCAAATTCAGCCTCTTTTCATCCCCTGATCTCAGCTGTTTTATGGAAGAAAAAAAGAAAAAGTTAGCACAAGTAATGACTCCCCCTTCCCTCATCCTTATAGAAAATAAACAACAATGTCCCGAACAAAGTAAAGGTATAAAGATGCAAGTCCGCTGACATGGACTTGATGAAGAATCACTATCAGAAAAGAAAAGCGGAATAATTTGAGCTTGAGAGTTTTATTAAAAATTTCGCAAGCTTGAGATGGATCTATTAAGTATAGATCACATGGCTACAGAGAATTTATTTTGGAACGAGGATATGAGAATGGCTCAAACTTTTCATTCAGACTGAAGACACAACTGGAAAGTAAACAATTAAATACTGGTTGTTCAATCTGTCAGGGACAAGGCTGCAAAAGAATAAGCAAACACTGAAATATGGTAAAACATGAAATTAAAGAAAAAAAAGTCATTTTACAGGCTGTTTAGACTGCTGAGTGCTTGCACCTGCAAAATAGGACTAGGAGGGCATGTTGACCTGATCACCAATTTACTCACAAATGATCGAACTGGATTTCCTACTTTATCAGAATGCTTTTGAAGTTCTTAACTAGACATATTTTAAATGAAATAGTCTAGACTAGATCTAGACGGCACACCTAGAAATCTGGGCCTGGGCACTAGTCTAGAATCTAGATAGTCAAAAGGAATCATTTTGAGCTGTTAGTCATCTCATAATGTCTCATTGTGAACAAGAGCAAGAAAACTTTGACTGTTGCATGTCTGTCTCTCACTTGACACTGAACTGACAATTATAGTATACTGAAAAGAAAACAACTGGTGATATAAGCCGGCCTCGACCCTATCCCTCTATCACTTGAGTAATGCAACGTCTTTGGTCTGTTTATGTTTGGGCGAGTGAAAGTGGTCCCCAAGTCTCTAGAGATCTCTAAAAATAATGGTTAAAACTCACATCTGTCCATTACCGGCTTAAACATCTCAATAAGACTGAAACAAGCAACGGCACTTTACTCTAAAGATGTCGACTCCGTTACTATAATCAAGTTTATTTGGACCGTTCATGGTTAACCTTACCATTTCACAACAAAGACTGCGTAGATTACAAAAATAGAACATGGTCCGCCATGACAGCTTTCGAGAAACATCAGAACAGGAAGGGATTTCCCACGGCTTGTAGTTTGCGATAGAATATCTCAAATGATACTTCACTATGGTAGCAGTGAAGTACAAACAACTGAACATTAAAATATTGTACCACACTCATCAAAATGGACATATAAAGAGACAAAACAAGTAAACAATACCCTGGTAAGCCCAAGCAGGAATGTTTTGCTTATGAGTAGCAACTGTCCAATGAGAAATCGGCATTAACTACCAGCGCCACCTACAATACAGTCAAGGTCACCGAGAGTTACGTTTTCCTGGGCAATCCACGGGACACAACTGTCAAATTTCAGCCTATCTGATGCAAGTTTATTTTTCCGCAGTCTGCTCCCTTCTAAAGCATAGGCTAAGTGGTTGTTTTTCAGTCTGCCTAGACTATCTCATTTATTTTGTCGGAGCAAGACGTGACAGCGACAGTTCCTTCCCTTCTGTTTAGGGCACTTCGATTCACCGGTTATTTGCAAACGGATATCACATAATGGGTAGGTCTAGTTTACAACAAAATTCACGCCTGGTCAAATTTGATATACAAAATAATAATAATATTAATAATAGGCCCTAATAATAATACAGTGTAATAATATTGCAATTTACAAGTATCATATCCAGGCTAATGCCACTCACGCAGCTTCACACTTTTATTATTCCAGCAAGCCTAATCACTCAAGTCTATGACTTTGTCGAATATCTGGGGAGCATAAAAACCGCTGCTATTTAATAAAAGTGCCCATCACTACCTGCACTGCCTACTGCCAAGTATCATTTTATAGACAAGTGAGCTGAAGAAAATGTGGATGAAATTCTTTCCCAAGGCACTTGCCACAGGAGCGTGGTCTGGAATGAACCCATGACCATTCGATCTTGAGTCCAGCGCCTTAATCATTCGGCCACTCCGAATGCTATGTGTACTTAAAGAGAAAGAGAAAAAGAGATTTACAGATTGTGTCAGCAAGATTGCTGAGCTCTTGCAGGATAGGATAGCAAACAGACCTGATTACCAATTTACTCACATGGAGTGTAGAAAAAAAAAGACCTTCCTATACTGTCTATTCTCCCAAACAACAACAACTAAAACAGTCTCACTTTTGCTCTAAGGCTTTCCATCACGTATTGTGTCAGAATTAGTCTGACTGTCAAATAAATTTCTTGAACATAGTAGGGCTGGCTGTGTTTGAGCTAAAGGTCACTCCTTTCGCTTTCCGTTGGCCTGATGCCGATGGTGCAGGTGCATATAGGAGTTGAAAACTGTTATTGTGTTTTCCTAAACCAAGCTCGGCATAAAACTACTGTACTAGAAAGCTAAATTAGTGACCCCTGGCACAAACAAAGCCATATCGGAACGACTTGTCTTTACTCTTTATCAGCGTTAGGCAAGTTTACCACGAAAATCAGTTCTTATATCAAATCAGGGGAAAAGCCCCGAGATCAAACTTAGCTCATTTCTATGACAATTTAAGTTTCCTTTGGTTTTTGAAAATCGGCTTTTGGTTCTCATTTTTTGAGGTACATATGAACTGAACTACTGAATGTTAGATTGAAAGTTAAAGTTTAGACCAGGCACCCAAGTTAGCCACAGTTTAGATCCAGATCAGTTCGTCCAAAATAATCAGATCAATTTCATTTGAACTGAATGTAAGTTCACGAATGGCGTTCCATATATTCTCAGTCAGTTCTGCCCAGCCCTACTCTTCTTAATATTGATTTGTCACGTTTCTTTTTCTTCTGTTAATTTTAATGACTCATCTCTGAATCACCTCATTTCACACGATCTGCGAAACTGGGAGACAGATACTTTGAAGAATTCGACAAAGGTTGTCCTTTTCTCTTCGAAGAGGCCACAAATGTCCCTGTAGGTACATTGTTTATCTTCCGTTTTTCACTCTCTCTCTCTCTCTCTCTCTCTCTCTCTTTGTCTCACTCATTCTGCCTGCCTGCCTGTCTCTCTCTCTCTCTCTTTCTTTCTCCCTCTCAGTTACATTAGGGTAAGAGGTACCGGTAGCCTACCAGCACTCACAACATTGGCAGAAATATTTATATGAATTTTCCATGGTGGAGGACATAGAGAATCATCTCCCTACCTTCCCTCCCCTTAGATATGAGTAGCTAGACTAGCTAGCTACCAACAGCAAATGAGAGAAAATGACAGACAGGCAGGCAGGCACAGGCAGACAGACAGGCAGGCAGACACAGACAGACAGACACGCAGGCAAGCAGGCGGAGGTATGTTCTAATCTAAACCTACAAAGAAATCTCATTCCTTGAATTTCAATGACGTGTAGAACGAGGCTTGATTGAATGAAGAGCATGCAGACCACATCATGTCAGTAAACAATCGATTCGTGAGAGAGCTGAAATACACTCGCCAGGCAAACCGGAACTGACGAACAAAAGTGAAATTAATTCTCTAAGAAAACACGCCAGAGATGTTACGTTTTGGCTTTGAGAGACCAAACGGGGAAACTCACATGACACGAAAATCTGTTGACTTTAACGCTTAGTACTGTTTGGAGGACGGATTTACCGCGAGATGTATGAAAATTTGGCACGTTTCGCCTGATAAGGGAAGTGGCTGCAACAATCTGCCAGTTTGCATTGTGAGTTATCTACCTGTTGACTTTATGTTATTGAAGCTGCGCTTACTGTAATAGGCCTACTTATTGTAATACAGTTGTAGACTAATACTCTGATATTACAAGAACTTGGCTCAAACGCAGAATCAGTGACTGAATGATATTGGGGAATAGGGATTAGCGGTTCCTGAACATCTGTCTGTAACATCTTATGTCTGTCTATACATGTATATAAAAACTGATCGGCACTAAAATCGCATCACTTTTATAGGTCGGACATTTTTACGAGCATAACTTGCAGGTCCGATTATATTGAAGCATGAAGCTTGCCTATCGCACGGGACTCTGAAATGATGTGCTCACTCCTGAGCGAACACTCCTGTTGGAGAAAGCGGGATGCACGTGCAAACCATGCTTTCGGCCTTTTCTCGGTAACGGGATGCAACAAATGGACGAAACTTGCTGCAAGCCTTTCATTTGTGAGCTGACGGACTCAAATAACAGAATTTTGTACCCAACAACGGTCATCCATTAATAAGAAATGCCAAGATTACGGCCAGAAGAGCGAAGACGAGCTTTGGGAATGTTACAGGCTGGTGTTTCTCAGCGGAGGGTAGCAGCTGCCTTTAACTGCAACCAAAGCACAATTACTCGACTCCAGCAACGTTTCCCGCAGAAAGGAACATCCAGCGACCGGCCACGAACAGGCGACCCACGTGTTACTGATGCACGGACCGATCGTCAAATTGTGCTGTCGCATTTGAGAAATCGCTTTTTGCCTGCATCAGTCACAGCCAAGAATACCCAGGGTCCGAATGGCAACGTAAGTGACAGAACAATTCGCCGCCGACTTCACGGCATAGGACATGGAAATCGCAGACCTCATGTGGGACCGTGTCTTACAAGACCTCGTCGTCAAGCTCGTTTAGACTGGTCGGCTCAACATCAACAGTGGAGACTTCAAGACTGGGATGGTGTGGTCTTCTCTGATGAATCCAGGTTCTACCTGGGGCATGTGGACGGCCGCACAAGAATCTGGCGCCGTGAAGGAGAGAGGTATGCAGCCTGCTGCGTGATGGAGTCTGACAGACGGGGAAAAGGAAGTGTAGTGGTCTGGGCTGCTATCAGCACTCACCACAGGACCCCTCTGCACTTCTTTGAGGGTCCTGTAAATGCCCAAGTGTAGGCCTACCTGGATGACGTTTTACAGGGTCACGTAGTGCCCTTGTTCCAGACACATCACCAGGACCTGCACACATTCCAGCAGGACAACGCTAGAGCTCATACAGCCCGAGTGTGCGCGACATTTCTGGCTCGGCAGCAGTTCCAACTGTTGCCATGGCCGCCATATTCGCCGGACTTGTCTCCCATAGAACATCTCTGGGATGAACTCGGAAGAAGAGTAAACCAACGCAACAAGATGAACAATCTGGCAGATCTTCTCAATGCTTTAGTTGAAGAGTGGACGAACATTGCCCGGGACACCATTGCAAGATCAGTGAGACGTCGGATTCGGGCCTGCATCGGCGCTAACGGTGGACACATCCGGTACTGAACATTGCAACAGGAGGGGGGTGGGGGATAAGTCATAAAACTGAATAAAAAAGAAACTTTTTAACAACAATCGCTATTCTTTTTATGCGCATCCTTTAGAGCAGATAATAATCTAACTTTGGTCCAATTTTCATCTCCAAAGGTAATGCGTTGCTCATTTGGTGAGCGTTTTTCTAACTGATGCGTTTCTTGTGCCGGTCAGTATAAATCTATAAAAAGACGAACAGTCTGTATAACAAGTTGTATCTTTAATTTGTTTCGATATCTTGTACAAATAGACTTGAGATGCTGCTTTTCTCTGTTTCCCACCTGTTACAAACCTTACGATGACAAAACGTCTAAGATGAATGGCCTAAAATTCTGTCAAGGTCTTGTTTAAATAAAATCGACTAAATATGGTTTCTGTGTTTTTTAAAAGCAGTTTATTATTTCGAATAATTCTCAAGGTCTGCCGGCATCGCTTCTTTCAGTCAGTCTGGTCAAAAGGGGTGCCCTACAACTACAAGCTCTGTCTTGATTGGTTGATAAAAACTGAAAGCACAACTCCGGGGAAGCCCGTATCAGCGATCTTTGAATGAGAAACAGTGCTTCAGATCTTCTCTGATTACAGTGATTAGGTGAAGGTTTGTAATTGTCGCTTTCGATAAGCTGTCTGTGCGTTTTATCTGAGACATTATCCAGGTAAATTTTTGCGTGGGTTTTAGCTTGTTTGCTATAATCCAGGTTTGGGGGAAGATTTCAGAGAAACAGTATGAATCCCATTGCAGTCCATGTCGGTTCTCAGAAAGTTGCCACTAATTTTTGTTTTTGCTGCAGTGGGACCCATACTGTTCACCCGAAATGTTTCCCAAACCTGGTTATTAGTAAAAAAAAAAAATTGAAAACCCCATCCAAGTGAGTAGTATCAGTGAGGTGTTGTCAAACTCTTTGGACTCTCCCAACCTGTGTTCGGGCTGGGAGCAGAGACATAGTTGATCGTATTCTATGATTTGGAGTAAGGAAGAAAACATAGCTATGGGAGGTTACGTAGTCTATAGCCAGGGTAATTCCTAATGTTGGGCACTGTCTCTTGCATAATTCATCTCCTAACCCTAAACTTACCCCAAACACATCTCATAAAAGTCTCCAGATCTGACCCAAGTACTTTTTAAAAATATCCTGCAACTAAATATAATGATATGTACACGTACTCTTATGCTATAGGTCAAAAAATATCATACAGGTTGGCAGATACCCATAATGCACAGCAAAAGCAAGGCAGTCTGAAAAATCAGGACGCGAGTTTTTATAGACGTAACAACTTAATGTGGCCGGATGGAATTTTACTGAAGTCGTTTTAACAGGAAGTGAATCATTAGCCATTGTCACTGTGGTATAAAAATGGTCCTATCATTTTACACACTTCTGAGACAACACAGGAGAGACTTGTTTGTTTTTTTTATGACAAGGGCAAAAATGAGTCAGTGTACTGCACGTTTGGCGGGAACATACTGGCGCCTTTTATCATTTCTAAAAAAAATATGTCAACACAGGTTTTGATCACATAAACTCCATACTGGTCTAAACCTGACTTTGACTATTTCTTAAGTAGACTGAGTCGTGTCTGGATGACTGAAAGGCATCCTCTGCAATTTCCCAAATAAATTTTCTGTCACGTTGTCCTGAAGCCTTGTCGTATATATATATATTTTTTTTTAATCTGCAAGAATTAAGTATAGAAGATGAGTAGAGAAAGAACACGCGCCAGATTTATTTAGATGCAGATAGGTTGTTGTTTTGTTTTCTTTGGAGGGAGGGGAAAGGTGAGTGAAATTAAAGCTTTCTAGGACACCATATGGTACTGTAATAAGAAAATCAATAATAGGTCTGTAAGTTTGTTTGTATTTTTTTCCCCTCTCTTTCTCTCAGTCAAACAAACTCACCCCTCAAAACACGCCTACATTATTTCCAACAAGACCCCACGTGGCTGTTGATGAAAAATTAATTATAAACCTTAAGGGTCAAGTGCGAGCTTCCTCCTCGTCACCAACACCTGTAGTCAGAACTGACCAATCAAATAAGAGAACGACCATCTCCGTGCCATGACTGACCAATGAAAGAAGACGGCGGTGAATCTTTTATCCATCGGCATGCGGCGGAGACCTCAAAGACCGTCAAGTCCATCAGCGTTAAGATAGCTAATCCCTCACAGCTATACTACTGAAGTGGCTGTTAGGAGGTCGAAGATAGAGTGGTGGTAGAGTCCGATAGCCGATAACTTTGGCACAAAAAGGGATTCAAAAGAAGCTTGAATAAGGAATACAGATATGAACTCCCTCGGCCCCCTCCCCTAATTCCCGGCCTTGGTATTGCTTCGCATGAAGGCAAAAGAAGTAACTATGAGGCCGGAGGGTCAAAAGGATAATGGGGATTTCGAAAGAAAGAAAGAAAGAAAGAAAGAAAGAAAGAAAAAAGAAAGAAAGAAAGAAAGAAAGAAAGAAAGAAAAAAGAAAGAAAGATAGAAAGAAGAAAGAAAGAAAGAAAGAAAGAAAGAAAGAAAGAAAGAAAGAAAGAAAGAAAGAATGGAGGTCAGTGGCGGTCCACCTAGCCAGCCTTAATTCCAAAAATAATCTTAATCGTTCTCTTATGCGTCCATCTCCATCTTGTCTATCACTGTTTCTACTATACATCAGGAGTAGGGAGTGAGTGGACCAATATGAGTCCATCTCCATCTTGTCTGTGAGTGGACCAATATGAGTCCATCTCCATCTTGTCTATCACTGTTTCTACTATACTTCAGGAGTAGGGAGTGAGTGGACCAATATGAGTCCATCTCCATCTTGTCTACCACTGTTTCTACTATACATCAGGAGTAGGGAGTGACTGGATACAAACAGATGCTCACCCAGGGTAGGTTAAAGGTTAAAGGGGAAAGTGCTCGTGAAGACAAATGCGAAGAAAAAAATAAATTAATTTTGTCTTCTTGAGTACAGTACTTTCCCCTTCAGTTACTAAAAGCTCTGTTTCCAGCTTGTACCACACCGATACACATCAACAACACAGTGATTTCCTTTTACCTTGTGTGTTTTTACATTAACAGTGAAAAGTTTCTTTTAGTGCCTGGACTTGGCTTGGACTGGTGTGGTGAGGACGCGCTGTATGTGTCTGGAGGGGAGGGAGAGGGAGAGGGAAATGGATCTCTGAGCCCCTGGCTACACTCTACATTATACCCAGTCACCATCAAATTGTGAGGACTGCAAGGATTATTTTAAACATTGTTAAAGAGTAATAGTAAGATACGTTTTTCCTTTTGGTATAACATGCCAGCATGTCTTATTATGCTGCTGTATTCTCGTTAGCGGTGCCCTCGTGCCGTCAGCATACAGCAACACTGTATATATTTCAAACTAATGTGTAAAAAGTGTAAATCTCAAAGTTCATTAATGTTGTCTGAGCTCAATAAACGTATTGTTATTGTTATTGTTATTGTTATTGTTATTGCAAGAGTGATGTTGTAGTTGCGTGTGGTGTAAAGAGTGGATAGAACTGATTCATCTTCAACTATCATGAGAAAAACGACCTCATTGCAGCACCCATTACAATAAAACACAATGGCGTGGCTAAACGAATGGGTAGAAAGAGGGGATGGGGCCAGGGAGGAAACACTTAAAAAAAAAAAAATCAGCATCAGTAGAGGAGTCACCCATAAAATAATATTTTTCTCGCTTTAGCCTCCCTCCATCTCCTCCCCCCCTCCCCCCCCCATTTCTAGTGAGTGACTATTTTGATTCATTTAGTTTCGTAAGAACAAGATGATTCCNGAGAGAGAGAGAGAGAGAGAGAGAGAGAGAGAGAGAGAAAGAGAGAGAGAGAGAAAGCGTAGAATGTGAATTGCTTGTTAAAAATATTGTTATTTTGCTCATTTACAACAGACAGTTGTCTGAGCTCAATAAACGTATTGTTATTGTTATTGTTATTGCAAGAGTGGTGTGGTAGTTGTGTGTGGTGTAAAGAGTGGGGGTTGAACTGATTCTTCTTCAACTATCATGAGAAAAACGACCTCACTGTAGCACCCATTACAATAAAACACAATGGTGGGGCTAGACGAATGGGTAGAAAGAGGGGATGGGGCCAGGGGGAAACACTTAAAAAAAAAAAAAAATCAGCACCCGCAGGGGAGTCACCCATAATACGATAATATTTTTTCTCGCTTTAGCCTCCCTCCATCTCCTACCTCCCCATTGTTAGCTGAGTGATTATTTCGATTCATTTAGTTTCGTATGAACAAGATGGTCCCATTCCAAAATCCGTAACCATTTTGACATCTTGTGTGTCCCGTCCACTAAATACCTGTTTGCCACGCCGATGTGACAACGCACATAACACCGTCTGGAAGGACTGGTCACCTGTATAGCTCTAACTAGTCGGAGTTGATCACTGCTGTCTCCAAAGAAACTTCACCGCAAACTGATTTACATACTGTAACAAAGTTTTCCAGAGCACTGCAGCCGTAAAGGGTTTGACCGTATTGTTCTTGACCCTTGACCTATCTCATTATGTTTTGTACTCGGTCTTGAATGGGTCCTGCGCCCGCATAGTAATTGAGACCGTGGCCACCTGTCACCCGTCTAGATGACCACAGCAGACCACAGGGAGGCGTGACTTCAAATCGTCAAAGACAAGCACGTGACCATTGTTTAGTAAATTGCTGGAAACGTAGCAGGTGGTCATTCTATGGAGCGGATCGAATACGGGTGAAAGTAGACCAAAGTAATCGTACTGGTGTTGCCACTTCGGTCACATGCTTCTTACCTGTAGAGAAAGTAATTGTTTTCCCTACATTTCCCCATGTACAATGTTGAATCAAATTCAGTGGAAGAAATCACATAATACTATTGTGAAAAAGAAGAAAACCAGGCTTTTTACCCACTTCACGTATACTGCACGATTTTTCCCAACAACTTACGAAAAACAATCTTCCCCGTAGTTGGAGAAAATGGCTTTTCGTAAAACCATTTTATCTTAGAATACGGGAAAATCCTTACGGATATTTGTCCTGTGGGATATCGCCCTTAAGTCAATAACAGAACAGATAATAATATTGTAGATCTACATGTAAAAACACTGCTAAAACTCACGTATTGGGAAGGTGATAAAACTTGTAATATAACAAAGTTTCGATTTTCCGGTGACCATACTGCGAAATGCAGCATTGTGCTTGCTTCCTAACAAATTTTATTGCTATTAAGCGGAAATTGCGATTACGCAATCTGCAATTACATAGAATCACCTGTAGATTAATTACGAACTGACGGCATTGCTCAGCTGTGATCACTGATAAGTGGGATACCACCATCTGCGAAGAGTGCGCATGGGGTTTGCAATCAACCTTACCCGCCAAAGACCAGGGGGAAGTTTATCAAAGTTAGGGGACATAAACAGTAGCCGAGGTGAGACTTTGATCTGTTTTCCCTCCCTTTGATGAGCCGGTACAACTTTCGGTGATTTGCGCCCCCTTGTCATGTGGCTGTTTACCTGTAGCGAGCACCGGCCCTCCAGTGCTGTCCCCCTGCCGATGACAGCTTTCCACTATGAGACGTTCAGCGGTGAAAATTTATGCACCCTTCCGCTCGCGTGGATCGGAAAAGTGGCGAATGGAAGTTAACATACAAACAGATTATAACTGTGACTATTTTTCTCATGAGACCAAGCTGTGAGGGTAGCGGCAGTTCTGTAAAGATGTTAAAGCTACGCCATCCGATCATTAATGTCGGAAGGCAAACTTCACTAATCAATGTTCATGGACACAGCCTCTACTCAGACGGATTTGCGTTCAATTTTCAAACTCTAGACGCCTTCATATCAAATTTTATTACCGTATCNTAAAATAGCAGTCTGTAAAATTTCTATGCAGTATGAAATGTCCTTCTCGTGAAATTCAGAAAAAAAATTAATAGCATTCGGGAGTGAAGCACACACCGGAATTCAAATCAGTGAAGTTCCTTTTCATACCTGTCCTCTCTTTTTATACCCCAGACGGTCCTTAAATATTCAGACTTAGTTCACCAACTATTTTGACAGAGTAGTAAGCGAGAAAACAGAAAGCCTTTTGTAAGTAGATACAGATGAGGTCACAACAGTTTACCTACATAAGGACTAAGCATTGCGTAACTACAAGTCCACATCCCCTGAATTGCTGGAAGATCTCTAGAGCTCAAAGAACACAGAGACGATGAAAGCACATTGGTATGATAATTATTGGTGTGGAGATGGGGAAGGGAGGGGGGTTTGGAACTTCTCCAAAAATCGCCCAAAACGCAGTCCATTTCTATGCAATACTGATTTCCACAAGGCCGTTTAAGCTGATGTTGACATACAGTTGTCTCCGCGTAAGTGCAATTCAAATAATGGCATCTTCCACATAATGCAAACATTTTTCACATAACAAATTGCTGGTTTCTATATGAAAGTCATTGGATAAGTACAATATCTTTTAATTGCAACTTTTTAGACGCTCTCAAGGAATTGCATTAGGTACCTCAGGCACCACCGTGATTCCAGATCAGGGGCATCAACTCTCCGAAAGTGCCTCAAAAAAAAACAACAACAACCCCAAAAACCAAAAAAAAACAACAAAACAACAACAACAACTGAAAGAGCATAATATGCCCTACAAGAGTAAACCCTAAGCAGCAAAAGATTTCGAGACCACGTTCTCCCTCAGCTTTTAGCCCGAATCATCACAAATAAACAAGGCGATGATTTCAGCAATTCGTTCGATCGGCTGTTGTAAAACTAAATTGACTTTCAAGCAGAGCACTGGGGGAGGTGTGTCGCATTGACTCCCTATCTATCGGGGCTTCGGGGGTCGACTGCCTCTCGCTCATAACGGGCAGGTTGTTGCAGTAGTTGTCAGTGATGAGAGGCAAACGGGTTTGACGGTTGGGTGCTCTCTGACATAGATCTAGTGCGGTCTTAAGACATGTTAATGCTGATTTAAGATCTAGAAGAACCTATAACATTTATGTAAGTATGGATTCTGCTCAGACATTAGTCTTTGTATGATGCTGGATTGCTGATTTGGAGTGTGTAGGACTAATGCCTTGGATACTACTATATTACTGTATCAGTGATTGCTGGATCATTAGGCTATAATCCTTAGTATAGGGTGTTTTAAGACTTTGTTAAAGTTGACTTAAGAATTTCAAACGTCATGTAAGAATGGATCCTGAGTTTCCTGTATGATAAGTGCGGATGATTTTGATTTTATAAACAGAAGCTCTGGACACTACTAATACTAAAGTTGTAGTAAATGACTGTATCTGTGGCTGTGTTGGATCAAGTTATTTCCTAATATAGTGTGGTTTAAGACATGTTACGCTGACTTAAGAACTTTTAGGTTCTTAAACTTTTCTTATGTAAATATGGACCAAGAGCAGACACTGTGTATATGATGCTGTGTGGGATGACCTGGAGTAGATAAACAAAAGCCTTGGGCACTGCTACAGGTGTGAATGACTGTATCAGCTGATTGTTGGATCTTTCTCTAACGTCTCGTGTTGTAAGGCATGTTAAAGGTGACTTAAGAGCTTCAAGTGTCGCTAACTGTCATGTAAGTATGCATCCTGATCACACATTAGTCTTTTTATGATGTGCTTGATGACTGGAACTTTATAAAACTGAAGCCTGGTACTGCTACAGTCATAGTAAATTACTATTATATCAGTAAATGTTGGATTACGCCGTTCCACGGTATAGTGTGTTTTAAGACATGTTAAAGCTGACTTAAGACTTAAGAGCTTCAGGTGTCGCTAACTATCTTGTAAGAATGCATCCTGATCACACATTATTCTTTTTACATGTTGTTGTGCTGATGTTTTTGAGTTTATAAATTTTAATATAAAGTCTTGGATACTGAGACATCTGTGTTCTCTGAAACAGCGTATTTAAGATATGATAAATCTGACATCGCCAACGCTCGTGTAAGGATGGATATTGTTTCTAAAATTTGTGCTATGTACAGTATCAAGGGCAAACAAAACAGTCTAATTTTATTCTGTTCTGCGTGGCTTTGTATGTCTGAAAATGTGTGAAATGTCTTATAGAGATAACACCACGTAAACTTTTCATGTCTGGCTGGATCGATGCAATGGCTGATACTATACATAATAATAATAATAATAATAATAATAATAACAGTGCGCTTTATAAGTCTCTTATCCAGGCTAAAGCCCGCTCATGCCACTTCATAACTATTATTATTCTAGCAGGCCAGTTTTCTCTCTGCTCCCTGGGGAGCATTCTAACAAAATTATCGCTGCCTATAGCCAGGTACCCATTTTACAGCCGGGTTGACTATGGAAAATGTGAATAAAATGCTTATCCAAGAATCAAACCCAAGACCTTTAGATCTCGAGTCCAAGGCCGTAACCGTTGTGCCATGCTGTGTCACAAATGATAATTATCAACCTAAAACCTAATTTTCAAATGCGTCACTCCACTCAATGGCAAAATTCTGCAAAATCGTAGCAGTTTTCAATACCACAAAATATTACATGTTCTATGGCATAAAAGCAACAGTAATAACCGTACATTTATTTCTGTCACCATCGGAGTTTTTTGCATGCTCAGAAAAAGCTGATTTTAAGTGGAATCGACTGTACATATTGCAACCAAAAAAAAAAAAAATTTAACAACTGAGTTGTCATGGACGTTCATGTAAACAGATCTATCAATGTGGTGAGTTAAACATTACATGTTAATGAACTGTTAGATGTAAGATGTCAAAGTGGAACCTGGTTCTTGTAATGATCAGGTGAATGAGGGCAAACTAACAAGGAGGTGCACTACGCCGATTCGGCGACGCGTGTTTTCAAAAATGGGAAAGTTGACTCAAGAACGAGTGTTGCATTGGCGTTTACGCTAGAATAGATGTCTAGATCGGTGTATTGAATGAGGTCTTCTATAATGGAGTGGGCTAATATTTAAATGTAGTCTGAGTGTTAAGGTCAAGCCTACTTTTTAGTGAGCATGCTGGAATATAGAGGTGGCAGGTTCGAGTCTTCCCACATCTTTCTTTCTTTCTTTCTTTCTTTCTTTCTTTCTTTCTTTCTTTCTTTCTTTCTTTTCTCTACCTTCTATATGAGTATAGGTAGTTTTTTTTCCTGTAGCGATCCTTATATTTTAGAGCTCCATTTCCAAAGTGTAGAAACTACTCGAAGTAATGGATTAGCCCTGGATTAGCCCTCCGTCCATAAGATTGAGAGGTTTAAGATTGGTGTCTATGATAAATTATGTGTGCATTACGATAACTGGATGATCATGATGACAGCTAATGTTGTTTCATGTCACAAGTTGCTAAGATAAACATTTCTTATGCCTGCCTGTAGAGCAACGCAAACCGTAGCACTGGCCTGCGTATTTTGAATGTCACCTGTGAGGGACAGGTGGGAATGTTTGTGTATAGTAAACTCTTTTTAATAGCGAATTTTGGTTAATCGCAGCAGTTGTTTTTTTTTTCAATTACAGAATACAGTGCTAAATTTTTATGTAGACTAATAGTTATGGACAATCGCAACTCAGTCTCATTTGAATCGCATCTGTCTCTGTGTTCTTGTGGAGTTGTTTTATTAAGCGGGTAACAGAGCGCTTGTATTTGGCTTACAAGATAAACATTATGGCATGGGCGGCTATTTATTTGGTGGGGGGAGGGCGAGGGGGAGGGNGGGGAGGGCGAGGGGGAGGGGGGAGGTGGAAGAGAAGGGAAGAGGGGAGTAAGGGAAGAAGAAGTTAAGAGACTTACACTTCTCGAGCTCATTATCATTTTACTTGGAGCATGATTTTCAAATCTGTTGTTTACCTTTGCGGAAAACAAAACATTGACCGTCGGCTTTACTTGTTAAAATTGATTAGTAATACATCTAGATAAGTGTCATGAGTTGGAGTGTGTTTTAAGACATGTTCAAGTTCACTTAACGACTGTGCTTTAACATATGAAGATGCCAAGAGTATCTGACATAAGAATAATATGCAATTTTAAGTAGTCCCTGTAAATTCCGAAATTTTGGCCATGAATGGTTTGAATTTTTAGCTCAAAAAAGCTTCTTTAAACGTTTACAGCTCAGGCCATTCCAGCCTTTCTCAGGCAGAACTTTGCGGCTTGTGAATACGGCGTATGGACATGCTCAAGTTGACTTAACGACTCAGCTTTAAGATATGAAGATGCCAAGGGTATCTGACATAAGAATAATATGCAATTTTAAATAGTCCCTGTAAATTCCAAAATTTGGCCATAAGGGGTTTGAATTTTTAGCTCAAAAAAAGCTTCTTTAGACGTTTACAGCTCAGGCTATTCCAGCCTTTCGCAGGCAGAACTTTGCGGCTATTGAATACGGCTTATGGTTTCCTGATCACGTGAATGTTTCACCAAAATTCTTACACTGTAATAACTTAACTCTGGATAATGAACCTTTCTCTCTGTGTGGACATTTCAAATGGATAGTGATCATATTGACTTGTCGACAGATGCCGCCGCCACACCAGAAGCGTTTGCACGGTAGCACGTGACATGATTTCATTGACGTCAGACTTTGGTTTTGTCCATTCCGTGTTTTTTTTTTATTCTGTGGTCTGAGCGTGTTTATGCTAATAGACCACTGTCAATAATTACAAATGACGGTCATCAGAATATCGCCAAGGCACCACTCCAACAATCATTATTTCAGTTTTCCATTGTCAGAGGAGTATGACTAATTGCGAAATTGTCTCTTACATTGGCTTTTATTGGCCGGTGTATCTTTTATTTTAGGAAGCAAGATTTGATGACGCAATCACATTACTAGTTTGCTTATACCGGAAGCGAGCTTCACTTGAGTTGACTAAATAGTAATGGTCTGTAATCTTACTAATATATATTCAGCCGTGAAGGATTCATGACTTTAAGTCGAGATCATAATATGCAAACACTGCTATCATTTTTTTGCTGTATTGCGACAGAATGCAAAGAATATAGTTTTGTAATTCTTATAATAACTCACAAAAGTAAGAACCTAAGATTTATGAGGATTTCGGCGTTTTTATGCTAACACATGTAGGAATATTACATACCATAAATGCTAGACAGTGTCATTTCTGAGTATCGATACTTAGCATGTTTTATTCAATATCAAAAGTATCGAAACAAGTTCCGATTTTCTTAGGATCCTCAGTAACAAATTAGCTCCCGCTCTCATCATTGCAAAGACTTTGTCCTATTAAGAGGTATCGAAAGTATCACTGGTCGAATGGAACTTAATTTCTCCTCCGATTCTCTGCCCAAAACTAGCTACCTCAGTAGGATCGAAAGTATCAAAATGCTACCCTAACGCTAAGTACTGGAGTCGAACTAGAATTGATACTTGCGATACTTAAAGCTTGAAGGCTCAGTTTCGCGATATTTGAAACTTCACGTTTTGTCATGTCGCTGTCGCGTTTTGCCGCCAACATCACTAAATGCGTGCGTGCCTGCGTGCGTGCGTGAATGAGTTAGTGAGTGGGTGGGTGAGTGAATGAGTGAGTGGGTGAGTGAGTGAGTGAGTGAGTGAGTGAGTGAGTGAGTGAGTGAGTGAGTGAGTGAGTGAGTGAGTGCATATGTGTTTGCAAACACGCATTCAGAGTATGAGATTTTGCTGCAGTTCCGTTAAGAGGACGGAATAATTAAGGAATTAAAAAAAAACAAAAACAGCAATAAATAATGAATCTACTTACTCATTGTTTCCACGGCTATACCACACAGTAAATCACCCACCACTACTTACATACACATCATGTGAAGTTCATCACATCCATAGGAACACTCTGGCAGCTTACTGCCAATATATATACACGTATATACAGTGACACCTCGGAAATAAGTATTCATTTAATAAGTATACCTTGTTATTAAGTATGAATGTCACCTGCACGGATTCATTATTATTATGTGATTTCATTATTCAGGTGGTTAGGTGGACCTCGATATTAAGTACAGTGGAACCTCAATATTAAGTATTCATTTGATAAGAATATTTTTTAACAAGTATGAAGTTCACATACATAGATTCATTATTATATTATCATTGCATTATTCAGATGGACCTGGACATGTAATATAGCCCAATAATAAGTATACGTTTTCCATGCATCAAGAGCATACTTTGTATCGAGGTTTCACTGTATATAATATACAATCTGCATTTAAAACGAATAAAAAAATACATGCTAGTCACAACAATGCAATAATTAATTAACACATACAACACAAACATCAGCCCACCTCTGGAGTATCCATGGTAACACTCATAAAGTGTTAAAGGAATTCTGCTTTCGAGCACGCTTTAAGCTGACAGAATAACCAGGTCGTCATATCCAAACAACACCTTCTGATCAAATATCTACAAGGGTATAAAATTATTAAAAAATTGTAATACACGCAATTACCCTCTGGGTTTTCCCACTGGGAATTCCCGTTGTTTACGTAATGAAATTATCTCTTGTTTATGACTAACTGAGGTGTCCCAGTGTTGCCCGGGAAAATTTAAGCGGGAGGAAGAATTGGTGGCTAGGAAAAGATCGGTTGGTGTCGGTAATTTGTGTACCTAGGGTAATTTCTTCATCTTTGTTAATTTCAAGATGTTAATGATGATTTATTTCGTTAGTCCACAAATTAGTGACAAAAAAATAAAGTACGCCAACTTTAGACAATCTTGCCGACAATACAGGGATAAATGGGCGTGTTCAAAACAACAACAGAGAAAGGAAGATTGTGTTAACTGAACGAATAAATTAGGGCGAATCAAAACGGCTAAACATGTTAATATCATTTACTTGCGTCTGTTCTCTAAAAAACCTCAAATTTCTCCTCAATAGACTCTTTTAGCTTAAAAATCGCATATCATGTATACAGAGAAAGAAAGAAATCAATTCATATTTGATCTAGACTATATAGAACAGAGGAAAGATCGATTTTCGCTAAGCTAGGATTATTCTTGACACAGAATATAGCAGTTAATCATTGACATATCAAATGTAAAAACATTTTTTTTAGTTCTTCAGAGACTTCGTAATCAGTCAGTTTGTAACAGACACAAGTACACCCATAAAATAAATCT
>JAWQUT010000313.1:698907-713338 GCA_033807755.1 Ellobium chinense
GGGAGGGGGGGTTGTGAAGAGAGACACCTTTTGAAATTTTATGAGCAAGTTTATTCCCTGAAATGGATTTAAATTAAGAGTTAGTGCTTTCCAACGAAATTCCTGAATAGACAATTAAAACCCGTATCTGTTTACTTAATGCATGTATTAAAATCCCCCTAGCCCTCAGTGTAATGATTCGTCCCAGTTGCTTAAGCTACTGCACAGCACACTTGCATGACAGTGTTTAGCATAGGATTAAAGTGTCACTGTTGCGCGACCGCCATTGCCGGCCCAGTAGCCGCAGTGACACAGAAAGTGTGTTGAGCAATGATGTGGTATGGGTAATAATTGGGTTGATGGAGCTGCTGGACCGGATGGATAATCAGAGCTTGCCTGGTGACATTTGGGAAGCCCAGAAATTTGAAAGACCGAAAAGAATAAAAGAAAGGATGGAACGAAGAAGATTCAATGAATGAATGAATGAATGAATGAATGAATGAAAGAAAGAAAGAAAGAAAGAAAGAAAGAAAGAAAGAAAGAAAGAAAGAAAGGGCAGCTGCTTTTGGGATGGACGGAAGGTAGTCCTGGTGGAGAGAAGTCTGGGGACAGGGAGGAGGGGGAGGGGTGGCGGAGAAAGGGGGTTAGGGAAGGGGACTTGCTCAGCTCCTTTTTTTGGTTAACACATCTGTCCTGATTAAGAATGCGTTTGGTCTCACTCTGTTGCTATTGAGAATTTTTTTTTTCTTCTGTGGTCATTTACCTTATGTATTGCATGTATCAACTGCGAAGGTATCGATTCTGGTACAAACGATGCTTTCTAGTATCTTCTCATGAAAGCTACATTAAGAGGATTTTCAATCGATTTGTGACAAAAACATATCGGCAATTGTATCATCGCTGCACATTAAGAATAATACTAGCATTTATAAAATAGTCGTTTGTTTAAAACTGCCACCGATCACTTGCGATATCGATACCATTTTTATAACGTGAATAAATTTTGGACTGCCCTCTGGGCCTAAATAATATGGGGCCTTTGCGATGACATGTTCTCTAAGCTTTCAGCTAAATATGGTCGGAAATCACCCCCCTCTCTCCCCTCGGATGGGGGAAGAGGGGGGAGGTGAGAGAGGTGGGGGTGGGGGAGTGTCTATTGACAGACCACAGTTTACTTTTCCTAGATGTCCATGTACATTTCGAGGTGTTTAAAAATTCAGCTTTTCACAGCAATCCTTCAGAAACACTGTAAACCTGTCAATGTTTAGATTACATACATTCCCAGTCCAGCCTTACTAAACAACACTGAACGTGTGAACAGCTGTGTCTTAAAGTAAACAAGTCACGTGCATGTATTACAACCTAAAAACATGCCATGGTGATCCATGATACATAAAAATAGAAAAAGATGACAGCTGCATAAAGGACTAGTCTTCCAACAGGGCCGAGCCTCCCTAATGGACGTTTAATGAGGCTTGTAGATCACAGCTGTAACTACATGTAATTAGTCCCCGAATAGGACTTTACTGTACGAAAGGACTTTAATAAAGCGAGTTAATGGTAACTGAATGAGGGGTTTATTCATGCATACTGTTGTGCCAAGATGTCTTAAAAATAAGTTGTAGGTCTGGGAATGGTGGCTTATTCACGATGATCCTTAATTATCATTTATTCCAACTAATTTTTTTCTTTCTTTCTTTCTTTTTTTTTCTTTCTTTGCTCTTCTCATCAAATCCATTATATTTTTCCCGTGTTTGGTTTGCTCATCGGCTCCTTATATCGCCGTTTTTACTCATCAGTTTGTTCATCTACTCACCCTCCTTTAATATTTATATTTTTATTATAGTTTAACAACTTTTATGATACAAAATTAAAGGGACATAATGACTGACATACAATGTGATCACAAGGAGACCGAGGACGCCCCCCTCCCCCCTCAATGTGATATAATTTTTCTGAAAATTCTGTTCAATCTTAGANGGGGAGGGAGGGGATAAACAGGTGGTTTGGGGGAAGAAGGGGAGTTTTAGCAGCAGGAGGTCCACAGTAAGACAATAATCTGAAATTTATGCGAGAATAATGCGGCTTATCAGTGTTTGAACAAACACAGCGCCCTCACATACCGACATGATAGGGACAATACGGTGAATTTATCTTCTTGTATGTTACAGTTTCTCAGGGCAGATATGATACGGTGGTATCACACTCTCCTTACCTGTCCTTAAGGTTTACCCACAACGTCACAACTAACTGACGTAGTTTATACCATCGTATTCCACATGATATTTTAGTCACTTCCGTTTACAGGTGTTCATGACCATCTGATATATATATTTTTTTTTTATAATTTGAACTTAAACACATTTTTCCACTCCTTCGTTCACTCGAAGTCACAAAAATCTCGAATGTAGAGCGTATGGGTCTGTGGAAATATATGGCAACATATTTGACTGAGAAACTTTGTGAACTTTCAGGAAAAAAAACAAAAACAAACATTGATATTTCATGGTGTACCCGTGGCAGCTGAGAACAGCTGCGTATCTCAGAACGCAACTTCTTAACAAAATTATGGCTGGGAGGCTGAGCATGTGTGGGTTTGCCCCGAGTTAAAGGAAACTACATTTATACGCAGATTGCTACGTAAGTAGCTCAGATATGGACCAGTCTGTAAAGGTCTATTGAATTTTGCTCGGTAAATGGTATGGGTATCTAGTTGGACTCTGACTCAGTATAAACAAATGCGTCGACAACACAGGCCAGAATCAGCGTGGCGCAATGGTCACGGCATTCGATTCTGGATCTAATGGTCTTTGGTTCGATACCCTCCATGGGCATTATTGTAAGTGTCCTGGGAAAGTCTTTCATTAACATTTTCTCTTTTTTTATCGGCTCTATAAAATGGGTACTTGGCTATAGGCGACGAATGATATTGTCAGAATGCTCGTGATCAGCGCCTGTAAATGGCAGCGGTACTGATGCTCCTCAGGGAACTGAGAATGTTGTTGAGAGATCTGACCCTCTGGGATAATAATAATGTGAAGCCACGTGAACGGCGCTGGCCTGGACATGACACTTCTAAACCTCATTATTATCACATAAAAACAAGAACGGAATGTTGATGTTCTAGTTAAGAGTCACTGGATAATGAGTGGCAAGTTTTTAAAATGCCTCAGAGGAGTTGCGATAAAGTGGAGTCAATTGCATGTTGGCGGAGCACACATATGACCCCTCTCCTCCCCCCTCCCAAAAAAAAGGGGAGGGGGGAGGAGGAGGGAGAGTGAAAGATAATTTTCAATTTTCCTTGAAGTTCTTCTGACAAAATGCTTCAGCATCTAGCTCTGGTTTAACGGATACGATACACCCTTCCACCCATTATGATGCCCTTACGCCGCCTCCAAATCAGAGTCAAGACAACATTCACACAGCTTTATAATATGGATCTAGACGAGCCTAAGCGTATAACAGTGAGAATTACTCCTTTCTATTCAATACGATTAAAGCTTACAGGGGGTCGGCTTTCTTTCACAGGTTACAAGCAGCGGAAAACCGAATCGCTGAATCGCTCTCTCTCTCTCTCTCCGCTACAACACTGTTGTCAGTCTGTGTTGTTCCTATCGAACCGTAAGTTTGTCTGGGCCCGTTAAGAACTATGGGCTTGATACTTAATTCTAGCTTGGATAACTGCGTCCTTATGCCTCAGTGTTGGTGTTTGCCTATTGTAAAACGCCCGGAACTTAGCGGTCCCGGGTTGTAAATGATAAGAGTAAAAGCCCTTCCAACTTCCAGCGTTTTGCTCTGAGATACGAGTGCGTTTTTAGGTAATATCTTCAAAAAAAAAACCCAGACACTGGAGTAGAGGACAAGAGGCCAGGTCCACGTCTTACATCAGAGAACAAACATGTATTCAGTGCAGGTAAATGTTTGAGAATTTGTTTGATGTCAAGTCGAGAGTATTGTTATAACTGGAGAGATCTCGAAGACCGGACTTCGAAGAAAGCCAACACTAGAGGTTAGTATCTATTACAATAACAGTATAACATCGATATAAAGTACGCCTTGGTGCGTGGAATAAATATACTTTGTATCGGGGTGTACTTAATATCGAGGTTCACCTGAATAATGATATGATAGAATAATAATGAATCCAAGCATGTGATAGTCATGCTTATTAAACAACGTATACTTAATAAACGAATACTTAGTACTGAGGCTTCACTCTACTTTGCTTCTTATTTTGCAAAAGTGTTTGAAAGTGTCATTGTGAGTGAAGGTTCCGAAATTGGAATTTCGAAGGGCGACAATAGAAAAGGTTCGTATCCATTACAGTTACTTTACTTCTTACTTTGCAAAAGTGTTTGTGTTTCTATCAGTGAGGGTTTCGAAGCCGGATCTCGAATGAAGCCAGAAGAAGAGGGTAGTATCTTTTACAGTTACTTTACTTCTTATTTCACAAAAGTATTTGAGAATGCTGTGAGTGAGAGTCTCTAAAAGAGATTTTGAAGACAGCCAATAAAAAGAGGTTAGTACTACATTTACTCACATCTTACTTTGCAAAAGTGTTTGCAAAACATGGCCATACATTCAATATAGTTATTTTTGAAGAATATTTTCTTTATTTTATGAAGGTCCTCTTTCTCGCTCTCTCTCTCTCTCCTCCCCTCCCCCCCCCCCCCCCCCCNCCCCTCACTTGCAGCCCGGAATGTTGTTTGTATTTAGTCTGAATTTGGAAAGCAAAGCCACATCAAGTAGGACAACAAGCACATAAGGAATAAACGGAGATCTGTCATGACAGCACCGATCTCATGATACATCTGACTATATCAACACCAAAAGTGGGGCTGTCTTGAGAGATTGCCAATTACACTACGAGATTACAGTGTGTTATAAACCACAGGGAAATATGACACCTGTGTGTTCACTGTTGCAGTGTGTAGGGTTGAACTTGTATGCTACACACGTTTTGAAGTCCAGACAATGGAACATTGAAAACGAGGTCAGCTTTGTACACGTAATGTGGAATAACACTACATTCGGACATTGGCATTGTGTGATATTACATTATATACAGATACAAGCATAGTGTAACAGCATTACATACAGATATTATAATAATAATAATAATAATAATAATAATGCGGTTTATAAGTCTCGTATCCAGGCTAATGCCCGCTCACGCGACTTCACACTATCATTACCCCAGCAGGCCTGATCACTCTATGACTTTCTCGACTCCCTGGGGAGCATACAGTGCCGCTGCCATTTATAGGCGCTGATCACTAGCATTCTGACAATATCTTCCACTGCCTATAGCCAGGTACCCATTTTACAGACGGGTGGACTGAGGAAAATGAGAATGAAATGCTTTCCCAAGGCACTTACAACATGACCGTGGTCGGGAATCGAACTCACGACCTTTAGATCTTGAGTCCAACGCCGTAACCATTAGGCCATTATAGTGTGATATAACATTACAGTCAAACACAAGCAAACTATTCAAAGTGTTGTTAGAAGGAGTTAAATCAAAACCTTGGTGTCTGATGCACTGACGTCCTTTCAGTTTCACCTCCAGTGTGGACTGTCTGATCAGTGTCAATGACGTTGCGTGATTTCATTTTTTTTCTCCCTTTGGTGGGATCTGGAGTAGTCTAGTTGTTATTCCTACAAGGTCTTAGCCAAGGAGAACTGGTGATCCCACTTATTCTTTTCTAATATGGTCAAGCTCTTTATCTATAACGTTTTTCTTCACTATTTAGGGAGTTGCGATTGGCAGAAGTCAACCGAGATGAAAACTTATATATCAAAGTTTGGTCATAATGCAAAGAAAAACTATTGAAATTGCTTCCTAAAAAGTTTTCGTGCGAAGAAATTTGAATTTAAGTCCACTATATGAGATGCCTAAAATATTTTTAAAAATGCGTGCCAAATCACTTTAACGAAAAGCTAAAAATATATCCATATGGCCAGGCTAAAATGGACCAGTGCCACCAACATTTTATTTACTGTGAATAATACTTGTTTACCACAACACTTGTTTACCACTAACTGTAAGTATCACTCAGTCATTCACAGTTTCTGGCCTCACTAGCAGGCCCTGACAAATAAAAGATTGTTTGTCCTGGCTGACTGATTCGGAAAGGTGAATTTTTTTGTGTGCGAGATTTAGGACGGAGATTGGAAGGAGATTTCCTTAAACCCAAGCCTTTGTAAACCACATTTTTTTTTTTACCGTGCTATTCATAGAATATCAGATCTTTAAATCGGTTCCACAATCTTTGTGCCCTTTAGAATCTAGATTACCATGAACAGTAGAGGGAACATTTGCATAACATCGAGTACTTTATTGATCGAAGTCTCTCATGTCGTTAAAGCGAAATTATGTTACCTGTGCACTTTCTTGGAGGGAGATAGTGTGATTTCTTTCTTGACCTTAAGACTGAGTTGGATCAAATATTATATGCTCCACGATTCCCACGTATTAATACAAATAGTCTAAAGAACGATTACACACACACACACACACACACACACACACACACACACACACACACACACACACACACACACACACACACACAGACATACATAACACACGCACATACACACCCACACACACACACATACATATACACACACACACACACGCGCGCACGCACACACACAATAACATTCGAACGCGCACACACACACACACACACACACACACACACACACACATACACACACACACGCACACGCACGCACACATGTATTATAGATAGATAGATAGATAGATAGATAGATAGATAGATAGATAGAGAGAGAGAGAGAGAGAGAAAGAGAGAGAGATGGTCGGAGATACCAGCGTTAGTGGGCTAATTCTCCATTGTCAGAAAATGACGTAGCGTAGGCCTGACTTTGACCGACTGCGAAAATATTCTATTCGTGAATGTCGTTGAAATAGTGAATAGGACTAATGAGCATTTATTTCATCTCTGTTGTTATCTTTACAGAAACAAAGGTCCAGAGGAATTTTGAGCAATATATGACAAACATTCTCCATCAAAAACCATGTCAAGAACTTCGTGAGTGACTTGGAATACCGTCCTGCATCTTGACTGAGGGTGGAAGTGAAATCCTTTGGATG
The DNA here is from genome assembly GCA_033807755.1 of Ellobium chinense. Taxonomy (NCBI): domain Eukaryota; kingdom Metazoa; phylum Mollusca; class Gastropoda; order Ellobiida; family Ellobiidae; genus Ellobium; species Ellobium chinense. The sequence goes on from JAWQUT010000313.1 coordinate 706,010, forward strand.
TCATTTGCAACATTTATGTGGCCTCGCCATCTCAGTGGGATATTTTTCTCTGCACGAGGTGAGCACTAGATAAGTTCACATTAGAAATATAATGCATACAGAGTTTGATAAGCTGCGGACATTAATAAGTTATCCAGTGAACCCAGTACTTACTTCCCTTTAATCATTAACTTCCGGTGAGTAAGCTGTGGCCGTATGCATAATCCGTACGTTAGTTAACGCTCGGCGGTAACCACGGGGAACTCCCAAAACATTAGTAGTGTTCACTGCAGTTAACGCAATACGTTAACTAACGTATGGATTATGCATACGGCCACTGGAGTGGTAACTTCTCGGTGCCTGTAAAGTTCAAAGTATTTAAGAAGTGAAACTGATTAATCCCTTACGTATCTACAGCTTCCGATGAACACTCAGGGGTGGATAACTCTTTGATGTGTTTGCCTTTAGAATAAACTTCTCTTTTGAATTACATGGCTGTGACGTCATAGTGGGCTCTCAATTTGGAGGTCTCCTCTTATAAAATTACGGGCAAGATAATGTTATTTCTGCATTTTTTTCCCCTTAAATCTCCTGATCCTCTGAAAAGATGGCGAGATCCAAGTTCAACATGCAGGAAGTGAGCTCTAACACAACGTGTGACGTCACCATTTTGTGCGTTCTAGTACGCAAAGACATTGTGATTTCACCGTAACGAAAAAGAGCAGTCTGGTTTGGGGAGGGGAAGGGAAGGAGTCTGGCGCGAGATTTCGTAAGCAAGGGTATTTGAAATCATGCAGCACAGTCCTAGTTTTGAACTGTCACCATTTCCAAGCTTGACTTTACATTTCTTTCCACCTTCATCGTCTGTGTGTTATAAATAATTGGCAGGGAAATCTTTAGGGTCTGGAAATGGGACACGCATCTCTTTCGCATCCCTCTCGCCCTCTCCCCCCACTCNCACCTCTTCCATCCTCCCAGCCTCCAAAACAAAACAAAAACTTTGAGGGGAAAAAAGAATCACACACATTCTCTTCCTTTCAAATACTCTTTCTAAATGCTACCCCAATTTCTTTCCGAAACCTTCAGAACCAAAACCAGTTTCAAATTATCTTCAAAAGGAGTCATATTATCCACTGGTTCGGAGGTCTGTGATTAGCGCGACCCGCCCTAGGCATGGACGATAATTATTGTCCTCAGTGGAGACCATCTAATAACAATTTCTCAGGGGCATGGCAAGAGTTGCGGTTAAAAGGAGTTGCAAATAGCCATTGACTTTTAAGTAGAAATGTCAGCAATCTTCTATTTTAAAAAAAAATGTGAATAAGGGACAACTGAGATTAAGCAGTGTCAGCTATACTGCAAAACAACCAATCAAATCTCAGCAATATCCACCCATCACTTGGTCCCTCCTTGTGCACTCTTATTCAGTTTAAAAAAGAGACAAAAAAATTCTGAGTGCCAGTTCAGCTGTAACAAATTCACATTAACCTGGTTTCCAGTTCGCTTTTTAACCTCACTTTAGGCTCCTATTCTTGCATCGCTCCAGGATATAAATATTTCTATTTAAAGTTTTGACAGATGGACAGATTTGTTTCGCAGATAAACTTTTCAAAAGAGTCTGTCTTGTTTCACCCCTCTCCCTTTGCCTNCCCCCCTCCTTCACATACATTTCATACATTCTCCGTTGCTAACCTAAAGAATCTACAAAGACATTGTATGTTAATAAAGGCAGTGTTTTACGACAAGAGAAAGTTCGCGCACTTAAAACTCTCTTTCAAACCCCAGCGTTTAATAGCCCATTGATGTTTTTAATGGCATACCAACCTTAAATAAATTTAATGAAAATAGCATTACATACGGTAAGACTCATGGATACAGTATATAAGAAATACAGACTCGATACCATTGTGAGGTTTTAACTTCAATATATTCAGCGCAAATTTGGGTATCGATTATGCGATTTCATATCGATACTTTATCTCAGTGTTTGCGGTGCTCAGGAGTGAATGCTCGTGGAAAATTTCTAGTGATATAGTATATTCAGGTGTATCTGCTTCATTAAACTCCAATGGGATACCTTATTTCACACCGCAGTCCTCGAATTTCTTGAAGTCTTTTACAGTTATTAGATCTAATCTAGGTCACATTANTTTTTTTTTTTTTTTTTGTGGGAGGGACGGGGGCGACAAAGATCCCAAAGTTCCCCTTTATCCACATCATGTCTGTCTACATTCTTTGAGACAAACAACTTCCAATTACGCCCCTGTTCCCATTTTACTTTTTTTTTCTTCCCATTTCGCGGTTCGATAGTTCTGATAAATTCCTAGAGTATTGCTATCTAATTCCTTTTTTGTCCAGAATTTGCATTCCTGTTTCTTTATTTGTTTGTTTTTCTTTCTCCTCGGGATAACAAACACATATGAAAAAGCAGCAACAGTAATGAAAGAAATAAACCCCTGATCCCTTCTTATATTTGAAATGTCATAATATCTTGTTGTTTTTTTTTGAGTTTGAGGATTAAGCACAAGCACGAAACAGCAGTAACGTAAAAACTATGACCAGGCAAGATCTGTAACTTGATTCTTCCAGTTTATGTTCCATGGGTTTTTTTTTTTGATGAATGAAAAGAAAGAAAGAAAGGAAGGAAGAAAAGAAGGAAGGAAGGAAGGAAGGAAGGAAGAGAGAGAGAGAGAGAGAGAGAGAGAGAGGAGGAAAGATAAAAAATAAGAGAAAAAAAAGAAAGAAAGAAAGAAAGAAAGAAAGAAAGAAAGAAAGAAAGAAAGAAAAGAAAAGAAAGAACAACAACAATAGCAGCAAGAACAAAATAGCAATATAAACACTAAATTTAGCTCCTGCGAAAAAAAGAAACAACAACTTAACATTCAGGTGAAGATCAAAAGAGAAAACATTTAGACTAAGGTGTACAAAATCGCACAACAGGTACGACAGATTTTTTTTTGTATTTTTCTTCTTTTTTGTTGTGAAACAGCCCTCGTAAATTAAACTATTTGTACGAACATTAAAGTCAAGAGCTCTTGATTCTTTACTTGGACAAACTTTACTACATAAACAGCTGGATCCATTAATAGGCAATATGTATTCTTTATTTGATGTGCCTGCACGTGTGCTTGGGCTTTAATTGTCAATCCTGTTGGAAAAAAATTGTCGCTCTTTCGTTGACACTGCTTCTTTGGTGTTTTTTTTTATGTTTGTTTTTTGCATACTACAGTGAAACCTCAAAAAGTAGGCATGCCCTTGTGCATGGTCAAAGTATACTGTTATTCAGGTGTGCTTATTGGCAAGTTAAACCTGACTAATGAAACGATAGAATGGTAATGAATCCGTGTATGTGCAAGTGACATTTAATAAAAAGACATGCTTATTAAATGATTACTCTATTTCGAGGCTCCACAGTACGTCTAATTTCTTTTTCCTTTTTCTTTTTTTAGCTCTTTCTCTTTTTTTTTTCTTTCCATTTTTGTTCTTTTACAATGTAGGTCACTTTTATTCTACTGTTTTTTCTTTTTTTCCAAGATCTTCTTTGTCTCTTTCTTGCTCTCAGCCTAGACACAACTTTTTCATTCTCCTCTTTCTTCTAGTTCGTCTTCCATTCCTTTTCTTCGCCATGTAGTTTCTATGTATCCTGAAGCTAAAAAAAAACCAACCTGTCAAAACAAGCAGTATTTAACGTCCCTATCTACCTATTTACTTGCCTATCAACCTTCCTACCCACCTGGCAGGAAAACCCTTATGGTCTGGAAATGGGATACATCCAACTTTCCTTTCCCATCCATCTCGCCGCCTCTCCCCTCCCAGCCTCCAACCNCTGACTAATGAAACGATAGAATGGTAATGAATCCGTGTATGTGCAAGTGACATTTAATAACAAGATATGCTTATTAAATGATTACTCTATATCGAGGCTCCACAGTACGTCTAATTTCATTTTCTTTTTTTTTTTTTTAGCCCTTTCCCGTTTTTCCATTTTTGTTCTTTTACAATGTAGGTCACTTTTATTCTACTGTTTTTCATCTTTTTCTAAGATCTTCTTTGTCTCTTTCTTGCTCTTCAGCCTAGACACAACTTTTTCATTCTCCTCTTTTCTTCTAGTATTCGCCTTCCGTTCCTTTTCTTCGCCATGTAGTTTCTATGTATCCTGAAGTAAAAAAAAACAAAAAAACAACTTTTAAAAACAAGCAGTATTTAACGTCCCTATCTACCTACATACTTGCCTATCTACCTTCGATCCTACCCACCTGGCAGGAAAACCCTCATGGTCTGAAAATGGGATATCCAACTTTCCTTTCCCATCCGTCTCGCCGCCTCTCCCCTCCCAGCCTCCAACCNNNNCCCCCCCCAATCTATCTACCTTCCGACCTACCGACCTACCTATCTACCTACCTACCTACCTACCTACCTACCGCCCGCTAACATCTACCTTATCTCTGCTTCCGATCACACGTACCTTTTCACCCTCCTCCCAACCTACCAATTACCACCTAACTCGCTACTTCTCTCCCTATCTCCTGAAATCATCTACTTATCTACACCTAAGAAGTAGACTATCCAGCACCCAGCAACAGTGCAGTGACAGGGATAAAAACCACTCTTACTTCTTCAGCCCTGTCTCTATCTTGAGATCTGTTTACTCTAATGAGATTTACCAACAACACTCCAGGCCAATTCAAAGCGGTTCAGGTTACTGTGATGAAAGGTGAAAAACTCAACGCTTTGGTCACGCACAAAAGAACAGAGAGAAAATAGCCCTTGTCCGGCACAATGGAAGGTGAATTGATAGGAGGGCTATCTTACACAGCGTAGATGTCGCCTCGTAGTGGGTGAAAATGGGCCCTCGGGGGTAATAGGACACTGGTGGTGATAATTGATGAAGGCCCCATGCAGGGACTGTCCGTTGTCCACTGGGGTTGGACTGACCGACAGCAGCTGTGACGTTTCCTTAGGGAATATGGTGGAGGTGATCAATCTCCATACAATACTAGATCTAAATGTTCAAAGACAACACTGTTCGTGGCACTCCGATATGAAGACCGTGATCCGGCGTATTGTATAGACTAACTCCTCCTCCTTCAGTATGCCTTCTCAGCCATGGACACAAGTCACATCCGTAAGTTTATTAATCAGCTTAAGTACAAAAATAAACAACACACACCGCAAAACCACAAAACAATAAGTACAATAAAGCAATCAATATGAGGACCCGGACTCGCAAGTACAACTTTACTGACGACACTTTACGTATAGTGAAAAATATAGAGTTGTAGTCTCCATGACATTTGAAGTAAAAGAACAAGCTTTACAAAATAACAACACAGTACTACGTAAAGCTTTGTAAAGCTGAACACCTTTTCAGTTAAAGGTAATGGAGTCTACAACTCTACATTTGTTACTATACGTAAAGTGTCGTCATTTGTATTTGTGAGTTTGTGTCCTTGTGTAGATCGCTTTATTGTACTTTTTTAAAAACAAAATAACACTATACTGCGTAAAGGCACAGCTTAACACTTGATTCTTCATTTACTTTCTTATTCTTTGCTTTACGGCGATTGTTTTCTGTTTACTGGTGTAGTTTTCCATGACCTTTAGTACGTCACGGCCATTACCAGTCCTTTTTATGACGTCATCATGCGCGTTATCTCCTACGGTCTACCGCTGGCTTCTCTATGGGTCGCTTTCTTGTACGTCCGCGCATGTCTTATTTGGTTTTCCAGGGCGCTCCGGAGTTCGTGCGCTCCCGTACGGCCAGCTCTTGGTAAATCCAACGAACCTGTGTGGGCTGAAGATACGAATCTAATCTCGATATCAAGACATTCTTTTACCGTAATCAAAATCGTTTAATAGGTTTTAAATCTTCTCTATATTTTAAATGGCTTACAAGTCTAGAGCAAAAGAACAGTATCTATTGTCATCAAATTCTTTCATAAGATTTTAAATCTTCCCTATTTTTAATAGCTTTCAAATCTAGTGCAAATGAAAAGTATCTATGAATATTTTCTATCTCTTACTTTCCTTCTGAGATCATTGGCGCTTTCTTTTCCACAGAAATGAAACACTCTCTTGCGAACTGAATTCTCAGAGAAATGAGAGTACCGGTACTATTTATTCTGAGTGAAAGACCCAAAGGAAATTAATAGCCTGTTATTTCTGAGCAGTAGGCTCGAAGAAATACTGGAAGTTATTGTCAGCATTTTTTTCTTAGCAAAAGGCTCATATGAATGGTGAAGAGCCAGCAGCTTGTAAGCTCTGAGCAAAGTGCTCTTCTTGGCAAACGCAAAGTCCAACAACATCTCTTTCTGGGTAGAAGAAAAGACCAGCAAAAAAGAGTTAGGAATTTTTTGCTTCCGAACAAAAAGACTCCTATCAAACTAAATCCTAGTTTTTTTTGTTGGGAGTGGGTATAGGGAAGGAGAATGGCCGACGATGTTATTAGGGGTAATTTTTTACCCTGACCGTCCCACTTGGAGTGGAGTAGTCGAATGGCTGCGGTGTTAGGCTCAAATTCTAGAGGTCGTAAGTTCGATTCCCGACCACGGTCATGTTGTAGGTGCCTTGGAAAAGCTATTCATTCACATTTTCCTCAGCCCACCCGTCTATAAAATAGGTACCTGGCTACAGGCAGTCAAACATATTATTGCTAGATTGCTAGTGATCACCGCCTGTATATGGCAGCGGCACTGTATACTCCCCAGGGAGTTGAGAAGGTTCTGTAGTGACCTAGGCTGCTGGGATATAAAATATTACAGTAGTATGAAATCGTTTGAGCGAGCATCAGCCTTGATAGGAGACTCGCAAACCGCTTTATTATCATTATTATTGTTGTTATTATTTGCACACCATCACAGCTACTGCATTTGTCCACGTTGCATTTTGACCTACACGACCTACCTTTTATACTTTCCGAGCTATGACCAAAATAAAAAAAATAATTGGAGGAGGTGGGGGAGAGAGGGAGAACTTATGACGCGCCGTCGTAGTCATCGAATGAAAAAGACCCCGAGGCCAACACACAGCTCTGCCTGCCCTATCTCCTCAGTGGACGCTTCTGTCTATATCACGCAGACATTCATTTCGCCAACTTCAAAGAGAACGGGAGTGTCGGCTGTCCACAACAATGACCGTGCTTTGACTGATCATGTGATTTGGAGAGTGATTACAACAGTCACGGCGTTTCTCAGGCGATCTATGAGTTATCATTGTCCACTCTCCAGTATTTTGTCATTGAGAGATTAGGAGCAAACTGATTTAGAAAGGTGTGTGTGGAGTGGGGGAGAGAGAGGGGGGAGGGAAAGGGCGGTGTCCAGTGGAAATGGGAAAGTGTGTGTGTGGGGGTGG
>JAWQUT010000313.1:715919-728948 GCA_033807755.1 Ellobium chinense
GAGAGAGAGAGAGAGAGAGAGAGAGAGAGAGAGAGAAAGCGAAAGATAGACACAGGTTCAAAGCAAAACACTAATACTTGAACTTTTTTCATTAGCATTAACCTCTTTGCTACCTGTCCAGCACCAAATAACCTATTAAGTTTTGTTTTTCTTTCACTGTTCCCTTACCGAGCAACATAAACTTTGAGCTGAAAAGATTGTTGACTTTTCATCATTGCCATGTCATGTATAAAAGATTATCAGTTTATATAAAACATCAGTGGTGGGAGTGACCATCTGTCCAGGTATCGAGAACACCCTGATACTTTGAAAATCGCCGAATACAGTCGATTCTGCTTACTCTCAAATCCTTGAGAACATGGGAAAATGTGTGATTATCCAGTGGCTTTATATTATAAATATAGCACTCTAAAACTGAAAAAAAAATGTTGCGATTAATCGGAAGTTGCCATTAAACGTATTTGTCTTTATTAGAATGATGATTCTGGGCCAGAAAATAGTATGATATCCATTCATAATGGTTCCGTTTAACGATACTTGTTTTAAGCAAGCGCATGAACTTTTTGATAACTATCGAAGTTTGGGGTACTTAATGTATACTCAGTATCGATACTGGCCTACCACTAGACACCGTTCAATACACTGAAAGAATCACTGTCATTGTGCGTGTCGCCCACACACAGGATTATAACGAAAATGGCAATTTATAATTTTCAAAAATTTAAATAAGGAATGGGTTTTTTTTTCTTTGCTTAAAAAAAAAAGAGAAATTTTGCAATTCCCTTCATTGTCAGGACGGATTACGTTGGTCCAAAACTGAGGGAAGCGATTTGTTAAAGAGAGAACTGGGATGAAAAGAGCAAGGGGCAAACACTGTAGGAAAGGGAGGGGTAGCGAAATCTGAACTAAAGGTGTTGGAAGACTTGTAATGGGGAAAATTTCTTTGTGTATGTGTGCGGCGAAAGGGGGGGGGAGGTGGGGAGAAGGCGGAGGAGTCGTGGCGGAGCAAAAAGCAGAATAGCTAAGATATTTGTTAAAAAAAATAAAAAGATGCATTCTTTTCGCCATTTGAACAAATTTTAAAAGTTTCAAACTCTGTGATGCGCTATTTCTCCCCTCCCCTTTCCCACGCCCGCACATCCTCAGAATAGGTACAATCGCCTCCCCTTTAAGGCAACACCTCAGCAGTGCATGGACAAAAGTTGCGATTAACAGGAGGTATACTTATTTTGACTTAAATTACAGAAAATACAGTACTACATTCTGCTATATGACAACGTTGCGATTATGCCAAGTCTACCTCAACCTCCGTTCACGACTCCTCGTCCAAATCAGAAGGGGAGAGTACTATACTCTGATTCACATGGTCACACGGACACGCCACATGTAACATGTAAACAAAGGTTGTTAGTTCGGATATTGTCAACAATCACCGTGTCGCCAATCACCCCTTTGATGTTTGATTTGTACCTCGTCCAGATGTAAAGCCGTAAAAGTCTCCGTGTAGGCAACAGGTTTGTTTGTGGACAGTACAATGTATCACGCCCTTGGGCAATGTGTTAGCGTCCAGGCGTCAAAACTTGATCCGTTTAATTCGCGCCATCTTCGCGGGTTTTTGAGGCGGGTAATTTCGAGAGTGGACGAGATTTTTATTGGATTTTAAGTGGGAGGACATCCATTGGCCTTACGTTGCCAATTGCCATTAGTCAGTCTAGGGTTGTCCAGGCGAGGCGTCATTACAGAACTACTCTGCGTCATAGACCGGGTCTAAAGTGGACGCGTAAGGATTTGCATTCGGTCACCGTGTGTGGATGTTCAGTTCAAGAGGTGTTTCTTCCTGTGGTCTGATAATTTGATAACCGGTAAGCTATGTGATATGTTTTAGTAAATTTTGAGCTTTAAAGTGGCTCTCCAGACCAAGTATGTTTTTGAAGTGGATAATCGAAAATGCCTACAGGCAGCTGAACAGAATCACGGTAAACGCTTCAAAGTGTGGTTTAATAAATTTAAGTTCCAGATCACTGCACACCAGTAAAAATATGTTGACGTAAAAGGAAATGGTGAGTACAAAAAATCTCAGATAGTGAAGGATCCTATGGATGTTTAAAGTAATTCAGATAACGTTTTATCTATTAAAGTCCTTCGAACTGCATTAAGATCGGCAGTAATTACCTTAAAAAAAAAGGGGGAGGGGCACTAAAACATTTGCAGATTTTCTACAGACAAAGCATTCTTTATCAAGCACATTTTAGTTTACACTTCAACCATTTCCTCATAAAACATAATAGGCTGGTAGAGATACAGCTTTGCCTGCCAAGCTCTCCAGGGATGTCACAATGAATTTAAAGAAGTTGTGTTACATTCAGTTCACAGGAGGGATTTCGTAGTCTTCAGTAGTGAGATAACATAAGTCAAAATTTTGGAGAGAACTGAAATCGAGAATGTCAGGAATAGAATTATACACATACAAAAAACGCAACATTTAGAGTCTACATCCTGTGTAATAGGACCACTAAATTTCACCTAAAACTCAATATATTTTTTAGAATTATGAACATGTAGATTCAGTATCCGCAGATCCCTTCACAGGCCATGGAGGGATTCCAAACTTGTGACTGTTTTGAAAGCTTATGCATTACTGATGGGATCTCTTACCATCCTAAAAATTACATTTTATGCATCGGTGCTGAATACACTCTTAGTAGCGTTCAACATACATACTTTCGTATCTCTTTCGTTCATACGCAGGTAAGAGATCCTGTCGTTAATGCGCAAGTTCTCAATTAGCTTGAGAATCAACGGGATGAAAGATCTTTGTCGAGTTGTAGTAAAACCTGAGCTGTGTATAAGAGACCAGCCTTGCAAAAGTGACGGATTCAAAGTGGAACGAAAGGTGATCGTTATTTTAATGCCAGTGCAGATAACGGCTGACACTGTCGTACACAATACTCTGTCTAAAGGGTGTTTGTTTTATCAATTTTTGCTTTACTTACTGTGTTAATGTTTACGAAATCTCATTTCATTCTTGAGAAGTTAAATTTAATTGCCATCTTAACAATACATGCTTCACGTTGCTTGACTCCGGACATGTTGACGATTTTTGTTTACTTGTTTAGCAATCGTCCACTTGGATATACGAATGAAGAAAAGATAACGAGGGATTAGTGGAAGACATAGTCCAGTCTATTTCCTGCAATCTGACACGGATATCTTGTGCTATAGGGCAATGAAATCAGAGATACAGAAAGAGATTGCACTTTAGCTTCTAGGGATTATGGATCTGACCTGCTGCTTAAGATAAACAAAATGAAACAACATAGAGACACTGTGCAGAGGCGAGGAGAGTTTTCGTCTTTTAGAAGGGTGCACTTTTCGGTGGCGGAGTTGCTCAGCTCCAAATCCTGTCTAATGGAGGAGCTATAGGAGAATGTTAGCTACTTTGTCTTGTCAGGTTTAGTGGAGTATTGTCTTGTGATTTTGTTATGCTTAACACCTGCTTGTTCTTTAACTTTCCTGTTCTTAGCTCTACGGCAGTTTCTTCGCTGGCAAGGAATCTGTAATAAATTACATATACATGTAATATTAATCAATTTACCGGGACAGGTACACTTGATCTTGAAGAAATCACAGACGGCCTTGACATTGGCTTATGGCTTTGCGGATTTGAGACAATAATGAATAGACTTGAGAGTGGCTACTGCAACATTACTTTGAAAAGACATAAATACCTAGATGTGTAGGTATTTTGGCTGTAATAGCTTCACTCCAAATATTTTGGTTTCCATTATTTATTGACGAAACGCATGGTTTTCAACTCTTGATAACTTTAAACACAGGCTTTCCACCGCAAACTGACGAAGTCTTGTTTCACTAGGCCCGCCGCTGCTGCTCGCTGGTGTATTGGTAAAGCCAAGTTTCGATCTGATTGTGGCAGGGCTCAACAGTGGCCCAACTCAAGGTTTAGGGATTTGTTGACTCTCTCGTCTGTGTCCTGCTTGGAAAGAAATATTTTCCTTGTTCCTCGCCCTGGTTTGTTTTGGCCTGGATTTGTCTCCTGTCTATCAAATTCAACTCAGTTCAATTCAGGTTTATTGGATACTATCCCTTCATAATGGGATTTGGGACGGGGTGGGGGGTGNGTGAATGTTCTTCCAATTTATTATGTACATATTACAAGTGTTCAAGACAGGAAACATTTTAAACTTTAAAACGGTTAGGAAATCTTTTAGTAAAACACCATTTTAAAAACTTCTTACATGAAAAGTCAACTCTCTTCCTCAATCTCGTCTATCTTATCACAGCCTAAAATCATGCAAGTTTTTGTCAGCTGAATTTTCTTTCCAGATGGTATAAAAGTTTGTTGAAGTTTCAAATTTATTTATTTAGGCCAAAGCCAATCATACAGAGTATAATTTCACATCACTTTAGAAAGAATGAATGAAAAAACAACATAAACGTAACTGTTACTTACATTCAGTAACCCACATCTCTGTTTCTTACTCTCTGTTTCACTCTCTCTGTCTCACTCTCTCACAAACTTTCTCTCTCTCTATCGCACATTCTCTTTCACTCACACTCACTCTCCCTATCAAATGTTAACAGTTCCAGTTACAACGTCCAAAACATTCCATTAGATCAGATACATCTATGTATTCTTACAACCGCCATTATTTCTTATAATCTCCCCCTCACTCTTAAAACTAACAACCCTCTCCACTCCCCTGCCAGAAAAGGAACTAACACTTGTGTCACTTAAACTGTTCGTTTTCTCTTAAAATGTGGTAGAATCATATTGCTACGTTTCTGAGTTCTTTATCATAAAATTCCGCATAAAACAATTGCCAAAGGGTTGCTGTAAAATAGATCGTCCCCTATCGTTAGCATAGTCCTCCCTTTCTCTCTCCTTCCATTCTGTTGTGGTCGAAGGTCCCAGTGCTCTCTGTCACAATCATTTCCGTAACAGAAAACACTAATCTGTATTTGCTGTTAATAATTGGATAAATGGATAATCACAACGTCTTTTTAATCACAACTTTTCCATCGCTTAAGAGACTATAACGGACAACCTCCTTAGAAATCTCTAATTCACGAGTATTTGAATCCGTGAGTAAAAATAGCTTTAGATGCACAATTACTCGTGACCACTTTATATGACTATCACCTAGCAATTAACAGCACTTCAGTTTCGCGGACGGAAACTTGTACTTGAAAACTAAGCAAACCAGTATAGATTTAGCGCTAGAACTAGAAGTAGTCGGCCACGGGGGGCCATTGTCTCCATATTTCTCTTGCTCTACCCTTTGTTAAGGCCCTATCACGAAGTTTACATACTAGGTATCCATTTCTATTAAGTATGTCCTCAGGGGTCCTTGTGAAATCGACATTGTTTTCTGTGATCTTCAGATATGAAGAAGGAAAGAGGGATAATAGAGAACAATGAAGGCGCTGGCTATGTTGGAGAAACAGTGTTTTGTTTTGGTAATCTTTGAATAATCTCCAAGACAAGGTCATAATTTGTGGTCAAAGTTTTGCGGCTTGCGAGAGACTTAGCCATTAGTAGTTTGTTCGAGATGGATGTAAATAACGCATTTTGACGTGGAGAAGAGTAACATGATTCTTGCTTTGTCCAGATGCTGTGGTCTTTGTGGAATACGCCTCATTCATTTTGGATTTATAGTGTTTTGCTCAGAAAATGTCTGTTTACACGTTTATATATGTGACCTCAAAAGCATATCTGGGGTTTATGTTTTGTAAAGCAATATAATCATATGCTTTTACGCTAGAAGTAGCTTCCGATGATTCACAAATCCATTTAATAGCCATTTCCCCTTAATGGCAGAATGTTGCATACTAGATAGTTGCAACTACCTTTAATCGCAACTTTGGCATACTTATGAAGAGTTGCAACTAAACGGAAGCGATCATAGTGCTATGTTCTGGAACGGACTATTCCTGGCAGTTTCCAAGACTAGGTCATCATAACTGGTTCATATTTTGTCTAATAGTACACGGTGACCTTCTGCTTTGTAGATCTACCAATCCCTTTGCCGTCCATAACGCACATTAGCCTTTGTTAAAAGGTCTTTACTTTGAACATTTTAAGCAAACAAAATGTGGCAACAGATTACATAGAGATTAGGCAGGTATGTCTTTGGCGGTGAACTAACGAATGCCGGTAAGAGTTTCAATCAGGGTAATCTTATGAACGTTGTAAAGGAAGAAGAGAAATTAAGGGGATAGTTTTTTGTGATGTAATTTCCACATTTCAATATTTCGCATCCTTTTTCGAGGGGATCATGAAAAGACACGAAACAATATGAAGAAGTATCAACCTTGCTATCAAAGCAGTGCTCATATTNCCCCCCCCCAACCTGGCCTAACCAACCAGAACTTTTCACATTTTCATTTTTGACTCACAAAGCGATAATCATTTCTAAAGGTTAAGGCAAGTCGTTGCGTTAGAGGTCTGCTTGCGCTAGGGGTCATTCGTATGGCTTTCTTGTGGCCTGATGCCGATCTGAAAAGTCGATAGCGATTATTTTCTCTTGATTTGTGCGTCCAAAACATATTGATTTGAGGGAATTCGAGCGCGCCAAAAATGGGTAACGAAGCGAACATTTTCACCGAAAATGGATGCACTACTCTCTATCATTTTTCTGTAAAGATAGATCTTTTCTCTCACACAACTCAACAACTGTCAGTATATCATACGGACTCCCAAGGGGGGCACATTCTGCGTTTATAATGGTTAAGGTCTTGTAAACACATCTTCAGCCAACAAAGATGGTGCTTTTTCAAAATCTTCCTTTTCCCGTCAACATCGCTTACAGAGAAAAGCCCTATAACCTTTTCTTGCCTTTGAGACATACAGAATTGCTCGCTGCATCATCATCAAAGTGAACAACTGTGTCCAGCCTCTCTTCCCATCATATGAATGATATTCAAACTTTTTTTGTAGCCTGTCCTTTCCATAAAGGTAGATTAATTATCCTAATCTTGTTCTAAGCCTATAATATAGACTTAAGAAATCTTTTAATTTGCGGTTATTTTCGTTTAAATCAAGTGAAACCATTACTGTTTTGGAAGGGATAATTCGATAGTTCATCTCTATCCTGCCAGTTCATCACTGGCTGAATGTGGTGCATTGAAGAAAGGCCTTTATTAAAAATATAATTGGCCACGAGGAGTTCGCATGCTGCTGAGGATTTGCTCTTCAGAAATCAAAAGATTGAATTGTAGGGCAGCAATTTTTACCCTCTCCTTTTTTTTCCATCTTTCTGAGCAGCATCCATGTTGGCTTTCATGAAGTATCTGTTTATGTAGGAGAAGGAGTTGAAGGTTTTGGGCCCCATTGAACTGATTTGAACCGTTGAAAAGGGCTGCTGGGAAAATGATGGCAAAGACTTGTGATGGATTATACAACACTTGAACCTGGAGGGGGACCAGAGAGGTTTGGGTGCGTCTATTTCAATAATAATTCTATACATGGTGTATCCTGGTGTCCTTGGTCATCCGAGGTGTGTGAAATGGGTATTAGGGAGAAAGAGAAACCGGCGAAGTGGGGACTGGGATGAGAGGGTAAGAGGGGTGTGGGGGGTAGACAGAGGGACAGAAAGGAGGAAGAAGGTAAACGTAGATATAGAGAGAATAATACTAACATACACAATACATTGTACAGTTTCTCAGAGCTGCCGCGGAGAACTTGTCAGTATATCTAAATGGCATTGAGCCGAAGAGCTAATGGTCAAGAGGAGTTGGATCAACAACAACACCTTCCCCCAGTCTTGGGTTTCAACGCCCCTGCACAGTGCACAGCACAGACCTGTATGTAGAATCCTCCAGTATCTAACGTTCGGTCTATCTGCCACAGTGTTGCCTCTCGCCGGAATTTTCCCCTGAGGTAGGGTAAAATGGCTAAACGTAAACCTTTTCGGAATATCGCGTTTCTTAAGTTGCTGGGAAAAATCTTGAAATGCAGGATAAAAATGGGTTAAATGCCTGGATTTCTTCTCTTTAACAGTAGAATCATAGCTTTTATCCACTCTAAAATTGCTTCAACATCATGAGAGGATGAAAATCACCCTCACTGTAGGAAAAAAAGCATATACTGGAGTGGCAACAGTGATCAGTCAACTAAGCACTGCTGCCGGTGGTAGTTCTTGCTGTGTCACAAAGATAAGGCGTCCGATAAATCGAGCATTTCATTTTGTTTTTGTTTTATTTGAGTTCAAAATGTCTCAAGGTAAGACTCCGAAGCGTGCTGTGTTATAAGTGTCATATCGTGAGGACAGGCCAGGCAAGGGGATCTCGGTGGTGTCCGCTAATGAAATGAAATCAGCAGCTGTTTGTCTGGCAGGTGACAGATTTGATATCTCTGTCGGCATGCCACAACTTTAATTGGATGCATTCCTTATTAGGACGTTGAGCACAGTCAAGTAGTGCTTAAAAAAAAACAAAACCATAACATCAATCCATATTTTAATCGTATTGCATAGAAAGCACAATAGCGCCGTGTAAGGCCAGAAAGAACGAGGCATCAAATTGGGTCAAAATGAGTTCCATAATACCGAATTGATGTCAGCCACAGTTTGATAGAAGTCCCTGCGTTCAAACTTGATAAGAACACAACTGAGCTCAGATGGAAAAGCTAGCTAGATTATCTAAAATTTTTCACCTTATCTGGACAGTCTACTTGATATGGCGTTTATGTCCCTTTGTTAAAAAGCTACAAAAAATTGAAGACGCGACTCATCATGTCGAAAGATTTTAGTGACTGGCATTGGAAAATTTCAGTGACCTGAGTCGAAGATTTCAGTGATTTGAGTTATAAGATTCCAGTGGCCTGAGTTGAAAAAATTCAGTGACTTATTGGAAGATTTCTGTGACTTGTGTTGGAAGATTTCAGTGGTCAGTATTGAAAGATTTCATTGACTTGCATTGAAAGATTTCAGTGACCCGAGTCGAAGATTTCAGTGATTTGAGTTGAAAGATTCCAGTGGTCTGAATTGAAAAAAAATCAGTGACTTACATTGAAAAATTTCTGTGACTTGTATTGGAAGATTTCAGTGATCTGTACTGAAATATTTCAGTGTTTTGCGGTGAAAGATTTCAGTGACCTGAGCCGAACATTTCAGTAATGTGAGTTGAAAGATTTCAGTGACTCGAATTTCAACTAGACTCAATACCATAAGTCTTTACACTGGAATCTACTCCGGGACACGATAATTTTTGTGTTGCATTCACGTCACTCGAGCTCAATTTGAGTACAATGGGTTTCAACCTTTCGAGATTCGACTTGACTGTGAGGACTGAATGACATACCTTCCCCATTCATGACTGTTTTAAGGGGTACATACATATAAGCGGAGAGGTTGAGAACCATTGAGCTAATGTTTATCAAATACATACAGGTGTGGGACACAAGCTACATTCCATACATTCATCAGCTATCAAGACACTTGAATGTAATAACTTAATTAACTGGAGAGCCCGCCCAGGACATGCACGCTGGCTTGAAGATGGCAACTTGACTGTATTGTAATGGTCTAGCATGAAATCTATTTTCGTTCAATGATCATATTACGCCTTCTTCGTAAATCCTGCTACATATTTGAACATCCCTTATGTACAATCCAAGACACCGTCAAATCTACACAAACACAAATACTCGATAGCATTGGAAATAATGTGACGAAACAAGAACTGCGCTTTCCCATTGGTTTGTATATAGAAAGTGGATACATTGTGCTCTTATCTGGAAAACGCTGCTAGTTGTATTAATTGCAGGCTGAAATTATATGGAGTTGACCTTATCTGATTTTTCTTTCACATATCACCACATTACGCCATTTTATACTTCATGTGTGTATTCTGTTACCTGTCGCTAGAATTATCATTTTAGATCATTTGTATTATTTGGACCGTAGATATTATTATGTTCGCGAAACTCATAAATCAGATGTACAAGGAAGCTAACGACATAAACTATCTTGGACTTAGCAAAGACCTGTCATTCTTACAACAAACAGAACAATGAATAATTCAATACTGGGCGTGGTTATCACCACAGCATCGAGAGGAACCTCGATATTAAGAACTCCAATAATAAGAAAACATCATTGTTAAGTTCCATGTTCACACGTATGGAATCAACTGTTATTTTTATTTTTCAGGTAAACACCTTTACTAAGTACATTTCAAGAATAAGTTCACTATATCCATGCATAAAGGCAAGCGTATTATCGAAATTTCACTCTTGCTCTTTCCCCTATGTTGGCTCCGGAAATTCAATCAGACAAAGGGAGGTAATTTATTATTCGTTTCTTGCCCTCTTTTTCAGGTGAAGGTTTATGAATGAAAGCCATTTTCTCCGAGGATACCTCCAGACTTCGTCACACATGAGAAAACGTCATCGACGAAGGAAGCCAGTAGACCCCCAGCATCGCCAGAACGGGCGGTGTCCGTGGAATATCATGAAAAACAAATAGTATGAAGGATTAGGTACTTAGAGACGACCCCCCTGTGATAGGATGTTTACAGCAACAAAAACACTTGGATACATTCGCTGGCTACTGCAGAATTTTATCTTATGTGGACGGGCATGAGGTTGGTCAAAGTGTTTTTTTCTGTCTTCCTCCTTTAATCGATTGATTGATTGATTGATTGATCGATTCACTGACTGACTGATTGACTGAGTGACTGACTGACAGATAGATAGATAGATAGATAGATAGATAGATAGATAGATAGATAGATAGATAGATCCTTTCTTTCTTTCTTTCTTTCGTTCTTCCTTCTTTCCTGGATCTTTTCTTTAATTTATTCATTCTTCCCTTCCTTCTTCCCTTCCTTCTTCCCTTCCTTCTTTCTTTCTATTGTATCGTCTCTTTTGATTATATTTATCTTCCTCCATTTCTTTCTTTCTTTCTTTTTTCTTTCTTTCTTTCTTTCTTTCTTTCTTTCACGTGCTTTCAAATCTGCCGTTGTGTCTCATTTCTGTATTTCTCGTACGCCCCGTTCACGGACGACTATTTACATTCCTATCTCGTGAATGTTATCAAACACCTTTTTTTATCCCCTCTGTTTGCCCCTCTGTCACTCGTATTTCTCTAACGCTTTTCTTTCTTAGTATGTGCAAATAACCGAACGAACACCTTCCTGTAAAATAACGGTGCCGCTACAAAATAAATGTATTAACACAACCAACATCAAATATTATAAATTTGAAGTTGGAAATAATGGAAGAAATTCCGTTGCCTATGATAAACAAGGAGAACATAGTTTTGTGTACTGCATATGCATTTGTGCATTCTTAAGAGTTATTCTTGGCACTTGATTATTTCCCTTGTGTGTCCCGAACCTCCGGCGAGTAGACAGGGGTGATAACCCTTTGATGCACTTGTTCCGTAACGTGTGATTGATGGAGGTAATTTTGAAAATTTTGAACACAAGTGATTCAAAGTGTGGCCACAGAGCAGCACTGAAAGAGTATGAGGAACTAGTGGGAATAGACGATTAAACTACATCTCTTGAGCTTTACAGTTTTCAGTCTAATGGATGAATGGGAAGACCAGAAGTGAGATGGGGAAGAGAGAGAGAGAGGGGAGAGAGAAAGAGAGAAGGAGGGGGCGATCACTGTGGAGTTTAAGAAAATAATAACATAGGGAGGGAAACGAAGATAAGGATTAAATCTACATGTTGGAAGAAACCGTGATATTAACTTTATTTACTCCAACAAGAAAAGACTGGATGTGACACATCTGGGGGCAGAGATTTATAGGAGAGAGAGAGAGATAGAGATAGAGAGAGAGAGAGAGAGAGAGAGAGAGAGAGAGAGAGAGGAGAGAGAGAGAGAGAGAGAGAGAGAGAGAGAGGCACATGCGGAGCTTAGGAAAAAAAAAGTCACATGTCTAAATAATATAACAAGTCGTCTTAATTCGAGTGAAAAAGACAAGATGGAAAAATATAGCGACACAGTATAACAGGGAAGTTCTCTGTGTGGGTGTATGTGTGTGTGTGTGTGTGTGTGTGTGTGTGTGTGTGTGTGTGTGTGTGTGAAAGAGAGATAGAGGGAGAGACAGAAAAGAGAGCGGGAGAAAGAGAGAGATAGATAAAAAAAAGTGTCAAAAATTGGGTCAACAAGGAGAGGAAATAGATAACATCGACACCAGGTTAATCTCAGGTTTAAACTATTGATTGACAACAATCCGACTTAATCCGACACGAAAGAACAAGATGGCGAAAAATACGACAAGACAGAAATTCAGTGAGGAAAAGAAAGATATAAAGATACGGAAACAGAGAAACGAAAGATAACTATAAACAAATCCCAGGTCAGAGGAGGAAGGAAAAAATATGATACCGGTCCAAACTAAGCCGAGACGAAAGGAGAGAAATGTGACAGAAAGGGTATCGCGTATGTACAATTAGTATTTAGCCACAGCGCACGCCCGCTTTCTATCTGCGACCGGGCGTCTCCGTGCATTCTATGATCAAAAGAAAAGGGTCCAGTTTGAAGGATATCCACTAGGGTAGAGAATGCTTTCAAGTTTTGTGTGCTCCACGCTTTGAAGTTTCCAAACTAAAGTCCGGTGTCTTAAGCTTGAGAGAGTGGGGTGGAATAATAATTGAAAAGAAGTCTGGGGTGGAATATTGAAAAGTAGCCCTTCTCGGGTCACTGGTGAGTTGGACAATTCAACCAGTCTGCTTAGTTGCAAATGTAACATAATTGCCTTTAATGCGAATTCTACATTTCCTGACTGTTTTTAACTTTAAAACTCTTTATTGTTTTGAATGATGTTTACACAATTGTCTAGGTGCGCGGTTGACTGGCGTTATAAAGGGGTAGATCTAGTATCCAATAAACTTAATTGAGCTCACAAACATAAGCGGAAGATGCGATATGGCAGATCTTTTTTTTTTTTTGAACTTCGAATTAACCGGATTGTGTTAAACTGACAAATGTGAAGTAAGGTAAAACTGGTGTGGAGGTGAAGGAGAGAAAGAAAAACGTCTTTAGGAGGGGGATGG
>JAWQUT010000313.1:731807-753748 GCA_033807755.1 Ellobium chinense
CACACACACACACACACACACACACACACATACACACATCATTATCTTTGTCTAGGGATAACACTATAATCCATCGAGTCTTTGTTTGCGTGAATTTCACAAACAGCGTTAACATCGCATTTGTGAGATCCGTGAAGTGTCCATGGGTTTCGATAAACTTATTTACATATATATGATCCAAGACGTAAGCCTTTCACTTCGTGAGGTCTCAGATAATATAAACGAGGGATTTTCCGTGTATCCTTTTCGAAAGTGGGTAAAAGCATAAAACACTTTCTTTGAGAGCCGGTGGTTTTTTTTTTTTTTTGTTGTTTGTCCGGCTCATTTCTTTTTACCTGGAACAAGAAGAGACACGAGGATTAAACAAAATTGCAACCTTTCACAACGTGGGCCGTGGGTTTTAGATCTCATAAACCTTATCAAGTTATTACAGTAGCCAACTGTTAAAATGAAAACGGTTAAACCGAAAGCACCGTTAAACCGAAAGGAACTTGGACGCCTCGTCTTTTTTCCTCCTTTGAAGTTTCTACGTCTAAATCGAAACTCTGTTTAAACCGAACATAACTTTTTGGTGTGGCGGATTTCGTTTAAAAGTTGTTTACTGTATTGTCTGTTTGTATGTTTGTGTATGACACTTGGGAGTCTGTTTAGTACGTATGTGTCATAAGGGATCATTAACCCCGCATTATGGCGGAATTCGACAAAACTCGAAAAAAATTCACCTCCCCCCACCCTTCTCCCAATCCTGGATGTTCAAATCAATTGGAGATGCACTGCATAGCATACTCATAAAGCATAATCCTATCATTTTCAACACCCAGTGACCAATTTGGGAAGAATTCCTCATGAGATTCACAGCTGCGGCTCTTGTCTCGACGGACATTATTAGAGTTTTAGAGTATTATTAGAGTATTATTAGAGCGCCTCGACTAACGCTTCTGTCTCGATCGGCATTAGGGTTAGGAAGAAAGTTAGGGGGAGGGTGAGTGTTATATCACAGTCGGCATGAGTTCCGGGCATGGATGTGAGTCTTATATAAATGAATTCCTCCCACCAGTTTAAACTCCTCAATACTTTCCTTCGAATTCAGACACCAACCACCGCTAAGCTGCTTTCTGATGGGCCTTATAACTTATAAGGGACAAATCAGTCGCGGTGAAATTCACCGATATAACGTAAGAGGAAATTTCTAGCAGAATACTAATCGTTCTCTCGCGGACAAAAGAGTACTCGAATTTGTGTGGAGAGTAATACTTGAAAGTTGTTTTGTTTGCCTAACATAGCGCTCGTTTGTCATGAGAGTTTTATGTGGAAATTAATTGCGGCTCTTAATATGTTTGTATGTCTCATGTAAGTGATTGTCAACATCTTATCTTCGCTGGAGAGAGGTGTCAAAATACATGATGGTTTATTCTGAAACACTTGACGAATTTATTCGAGTTTGTACACTTAAGGACAGCACAAAAAAAAAAAGAAAAGGAAAAAAAATCACATTTTAAAAAATACATTTTAATATCAGATTTAAGTGTCCACAGCAGTTAAATGTATTCATTATTTTTAATCTAAATCCAGCATTTTTTTTCTTCTGAAAAAAAAAAAATCACCAAAAAAATAAAAACCAAAACAGCTGAATATCTCAAGATTAGAATCGTAAATAAACCCATTTGAATCAAATCCTAAGTTATCGGCAAACAGATCTCATTAGCTGGAAAAGGTATCTATTTATGAAAATAATATCAGCGAATGGATGATCTCCCCCCAAAAAAAATTCGTTAATGATGATATAATACAACTTGACCTCATTGAAGACTCTTTGTGAATTATGAAGAGATAAAGATTTAAGTTATGAATTTTACTGGCCCCATTGGGAAATTGGGTTACGGTGTCATACAATGTAATACAAACACATGGAACAATATAAATCATATATATATAACTACTTAATACTGTATTACAAATGAAACAAATAACAAAGTCATTGCTGGTCACGCGGTGCAGCGCTCTTGTTTTTTCTCCTACTTCCTCTCCTCCTCCCCCCCCCCCCCCCCCCNAAACCCGGGTACTCATTTACACCTGAGTTTAATGAGGACTGGAGAGTGAAGGTAGTCTGATAGTGTAGTTTGTAGTGTAGGTTGTCCTGATGGTGCCAGGCCCATGGAGATAACACTAGCAAAGTAGTCTGTTTTACGTGATTTTTGTGCATGCTCGGTAGAACACCATTGGTTTGTAAGGTGACATAGATAGATAGATAGATAGATAGATAGATAGATAAATAGATAAATAGATAGATAGATAGATAGATAGATAGATAGATAGATAGATAGATAGATAGATAGATAGATAGATAGATAGGTAGGGTGGTAGGTAGTAAATAAGTAGNCAATGTAGCCTATTTTACGTGATTTTTTTTGCACGCTCGGTAGAACACCATTGGTTTGTAAGGTGACATAGATAGATAGATAGATAGATAGATAGATAGATAGATAGATAGATAGATAGATAGATAGATAGATAGATAGGTGGGTATGTAGGTGGATAGGTAGGTAGGTAGGTAGGTAGGTAGTAAGTAAGTAGGCAGGCAGGTAGGTAGGAAGTAGGTAGATGGGTAGGTAGGTAGGCAGGCAGGCAGGTAGGTAGGTAGGTAGGTAGGTAGGTAGGTAGGTAGGTAGGCAGAAGCGCGCAGCGTGGCGAAAAATATACGGCATCATACGGCAGCGCTGTCTCCTGACCTCACACAAACTATACATGTCTATTCTTCCTGCTTTCTCTTGGCCATAATTATACTGTTTGTAGTTATTGCAGTTAGATCACAACTACAGTATCTCTTTTTTTATCTATTGCCCCACAAAACATGGCCTTACTGTGAGCGCGGCTTGCGTTGTAAGCGATTTGGGCAGTGCAGAAACCTCTTCTTGCCTGTGTAGCTATGAGGCGAAACATCGTTTTCAAAACTCCACCTCAGTGGCTTTGAAGCTTTTATCTCGACTGTGAGGAATTTTCTAAATGGGAATGGCAATCGGAGGGTCAACAGAGGTGGTCTGAAAAGAGATCCTCTGTCATTTTCTTTGCGTTTTCGGTCATGTAGTTAAAAGATTACGATGTTTATTTTGGGGGAGAAACTTTGTGACGATTGCATCTGTGTAGGGGGTAACACTGAGACAAGGGGAAGGCGTAGGGAGGTCAAGGAGAGGAGGATACTTTGTTATAGAAGTAGCAGTTGTGGTGGTGGTAATAGTAGTAGTCATAGCAGTAGTAGTAGTAGTGATAGTAGTAAAGTAGTAGTAGTAGTAGAAGTAGAAGTAGAAGCAGTAGTAGTAGTAGTAGTAACAGTCAGGCGTAAGGGGGTCAAGGAGAGGAGGATGTTTTGTCATAGAAGTAGTAGTTGTAGTGGTGGTAATAGTAGTAGTCATAGCAGTAGTAGTAGTAGTAGTGATAGTAGTGATAGTAGTAAAGTAGTAGTAGTAGTAGTAGTAGTAGTAGTAGAAGTAGTTGTAGTAGTAGTGGTAGTAATAGTAGTAGAACTAGTAGCAGTATAGTAGTAAAAGTCTTAGAAGTGGTAGTAATAATTGTAGTGGTAGTGGTTGTAGTAGTAACAGCAGCAGTTGTTGTTGCTGTAGTAGTAGATGTAAAAGAAGTAGTGGTAATAGTAGATGTGACAATAACAGTAGTAGTAGTAGAAATAGTAGTAGTAGTAGTAGTAGTAGTAGTAGTAGTAGTAGTAGTAGTTGTTGTTGTAGTAGTAGTAGTAGAAATGGTAGTAGAAGTAACAGCAGCAGCAGTACTAATAACAGCAGTACTAATAGCAGATATATGAGTATTACTAGTTACAAAAGAAGTTTTAGTAGTAGCAGCAGTAATAATGTTGGTAGTAGTACAAATCGTAGTATTAATAATAATAGTAGATGTGACAGAAGTAGTAGCGGTAAATATGACAAAAGTGACAGAGATGGTGAAAGTAAGCCTAGTAGTACATGCAGTCCTCAGTCTCATTCCCTAACCCCCCTTCCCCNNCCTCTTCCCACCCACCAACACCCACACAGGTTCAGACATCCACTACCCGCGGATCCCGAAGTTAAGAGACACTTAAAGAAAATGTCTGGCTGAGATCGAATACATTTTCTTTTTATTGGCACTCACAGCCTGTAAACTCTGGAACAATCACCACGACTGACCCAAAATTCTGAGTATTATGATGACACTAAAAATTGCATTTGACCTAATTTGAGTCCAGGCTCTAGAAAAGTCCCTGAATTGATTGGAGGTTAAGAGACACTCAGAGGAAAGTGTCGAGCTGGAACAAGTACATTTCTTTTCATTGTCAAGGTGGGATCAAGTGCAGTTGAGTTTTATTGCCACTCAGAGTCTAGACTTTGATACTATCATCAGAACTGACCCAAAATTCTACACAAAATGACAACAAAAAAAAATTAGTTGACCTAGTTTTTGTTAAGGCTTTGGCAAAGTCCATGCATTCATTCGAGAATAAGAAATGTTTAGCGTGAGTGCCTGTCTAGGGGTAAGTGCATTTTCCATGTTATTGTCTAGATTAGGTCGGTTCGAGTATTTTAAGTTTCTTTTTATTGTTTAGCTGGGATCGAGTACCCTTTTTGTTTATTGTCTGTCAGAGTCTCTCGGGTAGGCTTGAACTTCAGAAAATAATGGTTGTTCTGGTCTGAGATATCAAGAATGTTTTAAATCATTTGAATTTGCCGTAATATTTATATCTGAAAAATACGACGTTTGGTCTCCGCATGAACGAGACGTTACCTTTTAAACACTTTTTACCATCTTTTTATGGTAAACATTTTTCAAAGATTGAATTCCGTCTAAGATTTTGAATGGGAAAGCAGCGCACCTGATAACAATACTGTGCACTCCCTCCGTCTCATTCACGCCCACCATATTCACCGTCTTCTACAACGTACGAATTTCACCGAAGAACCAACCCTGAACCTTTCAGCAAATCCTCAAAGTTTACTTTTCGTGTTTGCTTGAAGATTTTCAAAGGCCGATGGGGATGACTGCGACCCACTGGCTTTTGTTTTGCGGCTATTCTAAAACACACACAGCGCCTTTCTCTCTTGCAACACCATCCTCATCTCTCAGCCAAATTGTTACTTTCTCATGCTGGCCTGTGTTTGACAAGGGCATCCATTACAACATCGGTATTTCAAGCCACGTTGATATTGGTGAGGATGCAAGTGGAATAGAAAAGGGCGAAAGTGGGGGTGTAGATTTTCAAACTGTGTTGATAACTTTTTGTTTGTACGCCAGCCTTTTTTTACGTGAGGTTTCTGAGTTCATGATTAAAGCTACGCTATCCGATCGTCACCTTCGAAAGGCACGGCCCGCCTACAAAATTATGGCTGTGATGGATTTGCTACATATTTCAAATACCGGTCATTTTTTAAAATACATTTTTCTTTTTCGTAATACTTGGAGGGACAATAGAAATGGCGCTACGATGTGAACCGTGTAATTGGATTGAAGTAAGTGAAGTCTTCCATCATGTTTTTTGTGTCCTTTTATATCCTGGGTGGGCCTGTGAGCTTTGATACCGATTTATTTGGTGCTCGGAAAATTAAATGTTAACTGGAAAAAAAACAACAACCAAAGTTCAACTGCAGCTTAACGAGAACATGAACCAGGTCGAAATGATCGTCACCACTGGAGTGGTGTTAAGTGCTTCGGAAATTGCAGGTCATAAGGTGACAGCAGTGCAGGGGTGTGATATGTTATTGACTGAATGAATTAATGACTGATTGACTGAGTGACTGAGTGCGTGACTGACTGACTGACTGACTGACTGACCGACTGACTGACTTGTCCGGATGGCCGATTTCATTGCAAAACGGACAAATCCATAAGTGCTCCGTCCTAATCTATAGTAACCATGCCAGGGTTCTCTCTATTATACTGCCCATATTCATCTGATCAATCCTGTATCTTTCCTGTCGCTTCCTCATTCCTTTACTGTCATTCCCTGTCTCCATTCCCATCTCCTTCAGTCTCAACATTCTCTCACTCTCCTCTGTTTTTGTTTCCCTATGTTCCCGTTGCGTTGTCAGTATCTGTAAGAGCCTGGTTATGGTATCACGAAATCTGAAATGAAAAGTACGGGCTAGCTATACTATCCATTTTGTCTAGCAATTCTTGATATCTTAAGTTAAACCAACAATAAAGGTTAGCAATGCCTATAAAAAGTAGGTCGCCACATAGATATAATTTGATATGATAATCATCAGTTTCAGGTTTGTTTTTTTTTTTTAGCAGTTTCACCAATTTATTTCCAAAGTAACTAGTCTATGTTACAAACAATGAATATATCGCTATCACTGGACAGTACTTAAGCAAGCAAACGGCCTAACAACCTATCACTTTAGAGTAGAAATCATTGCCGGTTAACTTTTTTTTTTTGCTTCGAAGAGGGCAATAATTTTCGTGGATTCACAGAAAGTACGGGGTCCTGGGGGCAGCATATTGCAACAAATGCCAGGTTATTCTGAATACATGTGAACTCGTATATTTATACTGAGTTTTTCTCCTTTTTTAAAAATGTTGATTTGGACGACATAATGAACCAATATTTCTCTTTGCGTTTTGGTTTTTTTTGGTGTGTTTTTGGTCTTTTATGAATGCAAGTTGCAACCCTTAGACAGTTCAGCGCAGGCTGTTCACACGCTATTTTTTTTTTCCCTCTGCACTGTAAACCTTACATTACTCCTGGGTCATACGTATTGTATACTCCGTTTATTTGAAGTCTGCATAATGGCAATTCCTGCCCAATCACAGAGTATTATCAGCTAGTGTTTATGTAACACAAATCATTGAGCACTCAAATGCAATTTCCCGTTTTGTTGCATTCTTTTTCTTATTCCAAAAAGGAGTTGTGCGATTAAGCGAATGTTTCTGTATTGCAGCATCCAATGATAATTTTATTTATGACCGAACACAAATAGGGCGTATGTTGTTTTTATACATTTACAATGTTTACTATAGAGAAAATCTTTACTGCTGCAAGTTGCACGGCCTCGTATTGGTTTGGATTACAACTGAATTCGATCAATCACAAATCTAGACCTAGGAACGTGGAAACTTCTAATTAAAAGGAGCTGTGATTGTTCAGTGAATTTTGTGTACAAAATGATGTGTTCTGTTATTAGAAAAAAAAAAAGTAACGATTAATATAACGTTGCGAGTAAGAGAAAGTTGGATTAAATGGACACTGACTATATTATCAGTGATCACACTTAAACCATAGTAAGTCAGTTTTTTTCAGAAAGAGAATGTATTAACTTCATATATCGAATGGCCCGATGGTTATGACGTTGGCGCAAGATTAAAAACAACAAGTCTTGGGTCGATTCCCACCTAGTTATGGTGTAAACATCCGTGAAAAGCATTACATGCATATTTTTGTTAGTCCATTTATCTGTAAAATGTGTACCTGGCAATAGGCAGTGAAAAATACTGACAGTATAGCAGTAATCAGTGGTTATAGGTATGGTAAGTATGGCAGCGGTTTCGTTTACTCCTTGGGTAGTTAAGAACGTCTTTGCATAATCTGGCCTACCGGGTAATGATCATGTGAGATGATGTGATTGGGCATTTGTCCTGAATTCGAAACATCTAAACATTACTACTATCATCATCAATATCTAATACAACGTCAGAAATATACATTCAGTTAATTCTAAAACTTTTCTCAGTGTTACATTTTCGCTCTAAATTATAGATGTTTATACCATAAAGGTCTTATCTGATGACAACCGAGTTTTACGATATTTACAAAGCTCTCTTTAGCACACATTTTAGTGTATGCCAACAAGACCCTGTCATAGGTGGATAGCCAAATTTACTAGCTTAGTCTGATAGAGCTTTGGGACTCATTCTGTTTTCAAGAGAGAAAAAAAAAGTTTAGACACATTTTGAAGCTACTGTGACGTCATTTTGTGACCTTCTGCAAGGGTCTTCTTTTATAGTGACAATGACACCTTTTATGAAATAACGGGCTAGATGACGTCATCAGTTTTTGTGTTGTGAATCATTTTAAAAATACGACATTCAATTGGACTGGTGTGAGATTATCTCATGTTCTCCTGCATAAAATCTTCCCTGGAAAACGCCAGTTTTCAGTTGACATGGAAATGTCACATTAAAACTATGCAATGTTCAAAAATAGTTTACGGCATAAACCACAGAGAGTTGGACTGGACTAGAGAATATGAAAGACATTTTGTAACATAATTACTACTAAGCCAGGTACGGAGTAAATGATGACGTCATATTGCGCTGTTAGTCCCCGGTCGGTGCGCGGTAAGGACGTATACACACATCTTCAACCGCAGAGTTTATCTAGATTTTTAGTACGTTGATTCAAGATTGTCTATGAAAATGATGGGCGTCGTAAGCCAATCCAGTTATTAGTGTTCTGTGTATTTTGCATGACAAATTTCATCTTATATCAGCTTATCTTGCACAAAACACACTGTCTGATCAGAATTCTCAAACATAAGCCCATTTATTTTTTGAAACGACAACGCCAATAAATAGCAGTATGAAAATATTTGGTGAAAGGAACTTTCATGTTATCATCATTTATTCGTGCCTAAGCTCTATGACGTAAATATCCGATAACTAAAGAGAAAATACTTTGAGACTTTTGAACTCGAAACGCCGAGAAGCCCAAATGATTCCACCGCACTAGGGAACTGTTTATAATCTTGTCGTACAGAAAATATTAGCTGAATTAGAATGGACGCCATTTTGTAAGAGGTAGAACTTCACGCTCTTTCAAATTTCGCCTCAATCATATTTTGATGAATTTAAATTGTACTATTATATTACTTTGATCGTTCCATTGTCTTCTTTTTCCTATCACAAATTTGTTATCATTTCCCAATTTTACAAGGTAAAATCACAGTCATCTGTCTCATTGTTTGGTCATAAGCAACGGTCGAAAGCACTAAATTTCTCAGAACCTCCAAAAATGACGTTGGAGAATGTGGAATGACCATGACAAGAAGTCGGGGGAAAAAGAGAGAAACATTTTTCATGACGTCACTTTACCAGCCATTATTTGTGAGGGAGTGAATAAAAGGCATTCTGAAAAGCTAAACGATTATGCCTCTCTATTCCAGTCAATAACATCGAAGCTCATATTTCTGTTGCACCGAAAATATACAGCTGGCAAAGTTCTTTTATGATTCTTCCTCGTATTGGGTCTCAGGGCAGCCATAAAGTTGTCGACGGGAAAATTGTTTGATACACCCTCATAAAGTTATAAATACGGTCGGGCTTGGCATCTGGCAAGTTGACGTCACGAAACGAAACTACGGTCGTTTAAAATATAAGGACAAAAAGAAAAAAAAAGGCGTAAATCAGAGTTGGCCGGGCNTTTTTTTTTTTTTTAAATTCGGCTCAAACTTTAATGTGAATCTGACTAATCTAGTAAAATATCCTTACTGCTAAATTTCCGGAGTTCTCCTATGAACATTACAATGAACTGACATGATGCTGACATCAGAGAGTGCGAACTCTTCCCCTCCTCTCCCTCTAGCCTACCCAACGTTTCCAAACAACAACAAAAAGAATAAACGCCTTTGAATAACGCACATGACGTCGCGGTCGATCAGTGCAAGGAATATTACTTGTATGAGTTTGTACCTAGAGGCAGTTTAAAGAATGGTTTAGATTACATGACTTTTTTTTTTTAATATGATAAAAGAGTCATAAAAATCTCTATTTCAAGCATAATGCACGCGATGCCATGTGTCATCTAGTCTTTAAGCAATCGTTTAAGCTGCTGAAAGTGCAAAGACGGCTATCTATAAAGCCAATCACAACTTTTTATTTTATTTTTTATATCCATATCTGTCTCTCCCTGTCTCTTTTTGGCTCTATCTTGATCTGATTCATTCTTCCTTCTGTCGTTTTCTCTCGTTCTTTTCTTATTGTCTTTTCTTCTTATTCTCTCCTCTTTTTTTTTTTTTAAATGCTGTACTAATTTATATTGTCATTATGTTTTTATAACGGCCAAAGTCAAACTTAGGTGAAACGGAAGAAAATAGTACCATGTTGTTTATTAAATCAAGGCCTGTGATATTAAAAACTTATGATGCGCCAGTTTTTTTTTGGCCAAAAAATGCTGTTATTGCAAAGATGTTAACCCACTGGTTATGGTTTGTCATAAAAACATTTTCTCCTCGTTTTATCAAAACTTTAAAAAGTAATTTAAATGTAGTTTAAGTGATGACATTAGAGCACTTGCGCATTAACAATAGGATCTCTTTGTACCGTAAGAATAACCTTACATCTGTATGCCAAACGCTGCGAAGAATACATTTAGCAGGGATGTGGTAACGGTGATAGGAAATACCATTGTTAGTTGGCAGGCTGTCTGTTCTTTACTTCAAGTCCGTCCTGTTTTTGTGTGTATATGTGTGTGTGTGTGTGTGTGAGCGAGAGAGAGAGAGAGAGAGAGAGAGAGAGAGAGAGAGGAGAGAGAGAGAGAGAGAGAGAGAGAGAGAGAGAGAAAGAGAGCAGCAGCAAATGAATAAGAAAAAAGACTGCGGGATAGTGGAGAATAACGTCCCGTGAGTTGAACGTAAAACACATCGTAGATCAGCAGAACATCTCCAGTGGAAGATACCATCGTTATCATCTCCTGTCGGCTCTAGACTAAGGTCCGTCAATTTGACTGACTTACACTCAGCCATCAAAACTTTACTGCTCAGATTAACATCGCTGGGCATAATCTCAAAACCGCATCGCTAAAGTTTTTACAGCATTCTTTGGAGACAGCGTCCCAATCACCAAGGACAACCGCATACATTAATGGCGCAGTGATACATGATTTGCACACAACACAGACACTGCATATTAAGTAGTGCCCTAGTATCGGTTCTGGTTCGATACGGAATTTTCAAGAATCGATTTGATATCCGAGTACATTTGCATGCTAATCGATTACCAAATCACCACTGAATATTCTACCACACACCTCTTATTTTGTTCCTAAATATGAATAAATTGTTTATCAATGTTGTTGATGGGAAATCGGGGCTGCTAACTCAGCATTTGGGCAGTGGTAAATCAACTACTCAGATTTTCCTAGTACAGTAACTAGTTAAATTAGGCTTGCACAGACTGGCATTTGCTTGGTAGTCGGAAGTAGCCAGAGAAATTCAGCTAATATCACAATATATAAATGCTTTTAGTGGGAGGTAAAAGGTAAGGGAATGCGCAAATTTGACCGTTTCCTTAATTTTTTGAAATATTTATATGTACACTGCCAAGACTTTGATTGACGAAAAGAGCTCGATATTTGGCAAAAGGAGTTGATCCCTCCGATATCGCAACAAGCGCTCGGTTTCGAATACCTGTAGTCGGTATCGTCGCAGCACTACCATTTCCCCATTTTTTTGAAGTGGAGAGTGTGTGTGTACATGTGCAGGAGTACATAATGTTGAGAACAGTACAAAAAGAACAGTGTATCAGCAGAAGTGCAAGGACCATCGAGAGTATTTGAATTACTTAAAAACTTAAGCACTTGTTAAATCTCTTTTCTTTGATTTCTCAAAGACTGCAGGTGTTGTAGAGCTCTAGAAAATGACTGTAAAGAAGTTTTATTGTTTACAGTTTGACGTGGGTAATTAGATTAATTTTAAATGCATGCTGTTTTACAAGTGATGTTGATACATGGGGGGAGGCGGAGGTTGACATGGAGAGAAAGAGGAAACGAGAGAGAGAGAGAGAGAGGGAGGGAGAGGGAGAGAGAGAGAAGGAGGAAGAAAGTGGGGAAAGAGAGAGAGATGGGATAAAAAAATGGAGATAGAGAAAGACAGAGAGACTTGGAAATAGAAAGATGACTTCGACGAAAATGAGAGCGAGAGAGAAAAAAAAGAAAAAAGAGAGAGAAAGAAAGAGAGAGAAAGAGAGAGAGAGAGAGAGAGAGAGAAGCAGAAAGATGGTGACGATAAAAGAAAAAGTGAGGAAAGCGAAAGAATAGAGAGAAAAACGAAGTGTGAAAGAAAGATGACAAGAAGCAAATGAAAGGAAGAGAGAGAGAAAGAAATAGAGAGAGCGAGTGAGAGAAGGAAATAGACGAACAATAGAAACGATAAAATAGAAAGAAAGAGAAAAGACAGGTCAACAGGTGAAGATGATGAATAGAAAGGAAGGCGCGTGAGATAAAATGTGAGACGAAGAACATCTGGAAGAAACAGAGATAGACAGCGACAGAGAGAGAGAGAGAGAGAGAGAGAGAGAGAGAGAGAGAGAGAGAGAGAGAGCGAGCAAAATACGAACGATGAGAAGATAGAGGAAGCGTAGAAAGTTGTAAAGTTTGCACCGAGAGAAAGGTGAAGGGGATGTGAAGTGAAGCGCTGTGCTCGTAAAAGGGCCCTTATAGCCTATTGACCCTAACTACTTCAACACGGTCATAACCTTACCACCGTTTTAGTGCGTCTTTCCCCCGTCTTTGTTAGCTTTCTCTTTATTCCTCTCTGTCTATCTCTCCTTCTCTCACTAGCTTTCACTTTATCTTTCTGTCAATCTCTTCTTCTTTCGCTCTTGCTTTGCCTTGTTTAGGCGATTTCGCACACTCGCAAGCGTTTCTAATGGCAGGTCCTCGATACATTTTGTTGGAAGGAGTTGTCTTTCTTCTTCTGAAGATCTTGTCTCCCAGTAAGGGTTTCTGTTTACACTCAAACTTTGCGCAACATGATACTGCCATTTCGAGGAAGTCATTGGAATAATTGCAACAACTTTAATTGAAATTTGTAGCGTTTTCAATTTCTCATGGAGTTGAGATTAAGCCAGTGAGACTTTTTGGTCGGTCTGTCAATCTTTTCTTGACATGTTCCACTTAATTTCTGTCGCGAGTTTAGTTTGGCTTCTCGTATAATTTCTATTGGATTTGTTTTGGATTGGCAACAACCTCGCCTCGCGGCCACAGATATCCTAAGAACTCAGATTTTATAAGTCTGTTATTGTCGGTCGGTCGGTCGGTCGGTCGGTCGGTCAGTCAGTCAGTCAGTCGGTTGGTCGGTCGGTCGGTCATTTAGTCTGTCGGTCGGTCGGTCGGTCGGTCGGTCAGTCAATCAGTCAGTCA
This sequence comes from Ellobium chinense, assembly GCA_033807755.1. NCBI lineage: Eukaryota > Metazoa > Mollusca > Gastropoda > Ellobiida > Ellobiidae > Ellobium > Ellobium chinense. Next base: position 744,922 of record JAWQUT010000313.1, read on the forward strand.
GTCAGTCAGTTAGTCAGTCAGTCAGTCAGTCTTGTACTTTTGATCATTTAAGCTATTTGGAGGACTACCCCTCTATGAAAGTGTCTCATTTTGTTGTCTGTACACGTGCGCTGGTTGTAGTTGTACGTTTCTGTCTGTCGGTCTCTCCGCACATCATTATGTCTGGGCACACATCTGCCCATCTCAATGCTCAAGAAGCAAAAAACTCTATTAGCTCAAGTATATGCAGGGACAGGAAATGCATAATGAGACACTTCACTCATTTCAATTCAGTCGCAAACCTCACACCAGGGCGCATTTTTTTTTCGAATTTCAAGAGTATAACATTTCAAGCTAAATAGAAACTTTGCATACATCGCTAGTTCACTATACTTCCGAACTTTACGTTAAAGAAATTTGAAATAAAAACGTATAATATATGCAGCATGAACGCAAATCCATCCGAGTCGAGAAAGTGTCCACGGCTAACTGTAGGCAGGGGCGTGTCTTCCGATGGTAAGATCGTATGGCACAGCTTTAGCATAACTAAGACCTGTAAGTTTTTAGACAAAAGTCGGTTTTCCGACAATTTTGTTCAAGCCGAAACTTCAGCCGACATCCCGAAATTCTTCCTGACATGAGCGCCTGCACACTGAAAATAATTTTTTTAAAAATTACAATTTGGCGAACCGGAAACACGATGAAGCATCAGATTGCGCATATCTGTCTGGCGCCATCTATGAACTCCGGACTTTTGTGCAGGGTATGTCGGCCCAGGCTAGTCGAAGTGCGTGGTTCAGCAGGTGTGTTTTTCTTTGCAAGAGTTCAATTTGTTTCTGCCCTTTCATGAATTTGTGGTAGTTACCATTTCTTTTAATAGTCTTATAGAATTAAAGGGAAGTAATCTATAACTTCTTGTTAAAAGTGTCAGTGAGTTGCTCTTTCCATCTGATCGGCTGCATGCGTGGGAAAAAGTTCCAACAATTTTGTCACAGGTCACTTACAGGTCTTAGTTTTAATCTCGTTTATCTTCTTTTTGTTTTCTGGAGAACTGTTTGGTTTTTCACAAACACCCACGCTTTTTCGGTAATTTCTAAACTTCCTTGTCGCCTTCCTGCGTCATTTCTGTACGTTCTCGGTCGTTTGGGTGGAGGTGGGTGGAGGTGGGTGGAGGTGGGTGCGAGACGAGGTCAATGAATCATTTAGCTGTGATTTTTTTATAACATGTTATAAAAAATCAAAACAAACTCGAACATTTGAGTGGGGAGAAATACAGAGATGGAGAGAAAGGAGAGAAAGAGAAGGAAAATGAGAGATAGATAGACAGATCGAGGGAGAGAGGGAGAGTAAGAATGATACTGAGAGACATAGGCGAGTAAGTGGGGAATAAGGGGGAGTGGAGGGTTCCAGCCTATTTATTTACATTCTTTGGCAGTTGACACGTAATTATGATCACTTCCCAAACAACTGCTTTAGACTTGGCACGTTTAGGGTGGTTTTGACGTCACACACTGGCAAGTCAGTGAAAACGGAAACCTGACAAGTTGCACGTCATGATGATGGCAGTAATTCAATACGGGGATTTTCTCGAAGCCTTATGTTTTGCATGGATCCTTAGTCGTAGAATCTTAGACCTGAAGGTTACAAATGAGCATATCTTTTTGCTGTTTATTACTATGTATTGTCGACTACTGTCACTCTAGCCCTAAGTTTCGTTAGCCATTCTCACTGAAGAGTATTAGAGATAAGCATCTGAGTTAAAACAAAAATTACTTTAAATAGCCCATGACATGTTAAGTTTTTCGCTGTGTCTCTTCCTTAACCCACCCCCACATAAACCCAGTCGGGGCCTCAGGCTGTTTTCAGAGAACACAGGTTAGCTCACTGCCAAGCCGTGTCTCTTTCCAATCCCTGACTCTGCTTGTATACTGCTGCTATAGTCTAACCTAAATTGGCCAGAGAAATGACAAATGCATTACAACAGGCCACAGGTAAGGTCAGTAAGCCGCTGAGAGGGAGAAAAAAAAATGACTTAACAAATTTATCACCCTTAGCAATAAGTCCAACCTAGGTGAAACCATTAGTGATGCACGTGTTTAAACTGAAGATCATGAATATGTCTGAACCAGTAAATGAAGACAGTCTCCTGGAGTCCCTAGATTGGTCGCCCCATATCAACAATAAACATGATCACCACTGACTTAACCAGTGATTTAAACTTTTAAGGGGATTTTCGCTTTACGCCATTAAGTTTTAGATTCTGTTTGTCTTTCACTTGGGGAGGAAAATCCAGTAATATAAAATTTTAAATATGAAACAGAAAGTTTCATAAATTCAGTGGCTGTTCATAAGTTTTAATGATTTAGATTCTGCGTTGTCTTTCACTTGGGGAGGAAAACCCAGTAATATAAAATTTTAAATATGAAACATAAAGTATCATAAATTCAGTGGCTGTTCACGATTATTAATGATTTAGATTCTGCGTTGCCTTTTATTTGGTGAGGAAAATCCAGTATTATAAAATTTTAAATATGAAACATAAAATATTATAAATTCAGTGGATGCTCATAATTATTAATGGTGCATCTTTTTCATTGACAGTCTGTGAGGTCTGAATGGTTGGAGTTTGAATCTTGGATTCGGAACTATAAATCCTTATAGGCCCATAACCATCTTTTATTTGCAATGTTGTGAAGACAGCTTGTTTATCAATAGTAACCGTGATCGTTACAGACTAAACGAGCGAGTACACGTTTTACACAGAATATCGGGCATAGCCATTAAGTTTTTAAACTCGATTTTGTCTTTCACTCAGTATGGAAAATTCAACGATGTAAAATTTTAAATATGAAACATACAGCATTATAATATTAAGTGACGGTTTCAAATCATTAATGGTGCATCTTTTCTATGGACTATCTGTGGGGTCTGGATGGTTTTTGAGTTTGGATCTTAGAATCGGAACTATAAACCCTTAAAGACCTGTAACCATCTTTTATTTGCAATGTTGCGAAGACAGCTTGTCTATACACAATAAACGTGATATTACCAGACTAAACGAGCGGAGATACATTTTAAACGGAGTCTCGCGCGTAGCCATTAAGTTTTGAATTCTTTGTTGTCTTGCAGTCTGCAAGGAAAATCCAACGATGTAAAATGTTAATTCTGAAATGTTCAGTATTATAAAAGTCAGTTGCTATTCATAATTGTTAATGTTGCAGCTTTTCATGGATTATCCGTGGGGTCTGAATGCTTTGAGTTTGAAACATGGATTTGGAACTATAAATCTTTACAGACTGTACATATTTTTTTTTTCTTTGTATAATGTTGTGATGGCAGTAGTATTGTAAATCAGATATTATGAAAGAGTCAAATCAAACTTGAAAAATAATCCTAGAGCCTCAAAATTCATACATACAGTACATTACTCATCGGCTGGAAGGTATGCCAAAAAAATAGGGAAATTCCGATAAGCGTTTTTTTTTTCCTAGAGCGCTATAAAGTGCACCACCATTGTACAGACTGACCTATCACTTGAAAGAGCGGCCGTAGCAACATCCACTGCAGAAACGTGTGGCTACCAAATTTTACCAGAGAGAAATGTTTTCCTTTGTGATGGAGACTATGTAGAAAAATAAATATCTCTAGTGAAAAAAATAGGCTTCTATGTTCGTTCCTTCATAGTCACACAAAAGTCTATTTGACCAACCCTCGTATTTCTGTTTCTGCACCCTACAACAGCACGACAGCCCATGTGAAACAGTTTGAACAATACTGATAACTTCAACGAGTTTCTGGCAACCACCCAGGAGCACGAAGGAAAAAACCAAAAATGGGATATTGACTCCTAGCCTTATTGGACAAAAACACAAACCTATTCTAGCGCTCTTTAGACTCTGCCCGTTTCATTAAGGAGGGGGAATAACTGGTGGTTTCTTTAGAGCTTAAATATTAGCCCAATACACAATAAAAAGAACACTAACTTGTACGTCAATAAGCAAATAATGGCCTCGTTATTTCCCTTTGAGATATGGTTATAGAACATTGACTGCTCATAATGACACCCTCAAGCTTTCGCTGTTGTATGATCGTGTGTTGAATAATAATAAAAAAGGGCTGTGTTTACATTCAGACACGCTGTTTTTGCATGTTTGTCAAAGACGTCATAAAACACCAGATTATATTTCATGATGAGAGAGGTGTATGAAAGCTGTAAAGATATAACCAAAATATGTACATTCCTTCGTAATGAAGTGCAGTGCAATGCATATACAGTAGAACCTGGATAATAACTTCGAAAATTGTACTTATCATTGAGGATTATTTGATATCAAGGTCTACTTGAGTAATGAGATGACAGAAGGATGTAGAATTCAGACATGTAAAATTTATACCATAACAATAAGAACTTATGTGTATTTGATATCGAAGTTCTACTGTATTTATCTACCAAAGTAGCTATTATACTCCGGATGTCATAATGCTTTTACGCACGGCTTTTGACAAATGCAAACAGACTTTAAAATGATAGGATAGCTTATAAAATGACGTATTGCTCCTTACCTGTGCATGAAGTATTATTCAATGTAAACAGATATTTCCTGACAGCTTTAGAAGGGTGCACATGTCTTTCTTTACAATTAGACTGAAGATAGAATAAGCGCTGAGAGAAAGGTGAAACCCCCCCTAGCTGTTGGTGACGCATCGCTTCGTGTGGTGTCCCATCCTTTTATCAAAAGCTTTTAATCATAAAGAGGGACGTTTGTAGAACACAGTATGAATGGTTTAAATGATTTATAAAACTCTTCTTATCGCTGTACACCACGGGTAGGAGAAATGTAAGGCTTTTTAATCGGTAAGCATGTCGATACTTAGATTGTTTAATGTGTTTGTTGATACAGCTGTTGTAGTTGTCCTTACTTGCCTGTGGATGTAATCTCTAATGTTCTCTTCGCTGGCTCAGTTTGGTCAAAACGAGCGACTTCTATGCCACAATAGAGATGGATGCCAGTCGGCGCAAATCAGTTCAGGAAGTCTTGGGATTTCATGGGCTCCTGATATGTAGTAGATAAACAGACAATTTCAGATTGGGTTAGGCTTCCATTTTGGTGGAGCTCCAGTCTCACAAAAGTCTTTTTAGAAGCCCCCAAACCAATACTGGTATAGACCACAATCGGTGATTATATATTTACAAAACAACAACAAAAACGTGACTTTTATTCACCCCATAGAAAATTTAGTTTAAAATGTTATATATCTCATTCATTATACAAACATATAAAACAATATGCATTGTACATGTAAATACATAATACTGCAAAAGAAATACACGGCAAATTGCTGATCGTCCGCAGTGCATCGCCTTGGCCCCCCTCAGCTCTAAAAGCGGGTATTTATTTACACCTCAGTCTAGTGGGGAAACGGAAGTGAAGTGTCTTTCCCAAGGATACTACAATGTAAATCACCCAGCCTGAGAGTCGAACACGCAAACCTTAGACTTGACAGTCTTCAGTTTCTAAATACGTTTCACAAACCGGAAGGCCACACTGCAAGTGAGAAATGGAGAAGTAAATGGAATGATCTGCAGAAGTAAGCTTGTGGCCACTAAACAAAAAAATATTGTGATATAAAGTTTATACCAACCCGTTTCTAAAATATAGGGTCACCCAAAATTCTACTTCTCCCATCGAAAAAGTGTGGTTCTTGACCCAGTACTTGAGATCAGGGTTACTCCACTCTTGATATTTCACTTTTATGACTCCTGTGTCACCTTATTTTTCTTTATGGTGGCGATATGTTCATGAAAGGAACTCTCTTGTGAGACAAGGTCTCTGAATCCACGAATGATAATGGAGACCCCCTGTGGAGAATTTCTGTTTTGATGACTCGTTGAAACTTAGTTACTTTTTGTTCTGAGTGGAATGCGGTGCCGTGGTATCTTTCTATGATAAGTCAAGTATTAGTGAAATACAGAAGTTCAAAGGATGGAAAATTGGATTGTATTGCATTGTGTCATCTGAGAAAAGTGACTATGAATTGTACGTTGCTGTTAAGCGGATTGTGGTTAAACGAAGTTGATCGTATTAATTCATCTTTCTGAAATGCGAACACGAACACACACACACACACACACACACACACACACACACACACACACACACACACACACACACACACACACACACACGACCAGCCGACGTCCACATTTTATTTCCTTTATAGTTCTTGTTCTCCACACACACAAATCTTGTTTACCAATAACGATATAAAGTATGCCTTGGTGCTAGTATAAATTATACTTAATACTGAGGTATATAACAATATCGATATCCACTGAATAGTGAAATATGGTATGAAAATGAATCCGTGCTTATAAGATTTATTCTGGACAACAATATATTATTTAATACTAAATAAAAATGTAAATCAAAGGGCCGAAACACTTGCTAGACGATGAAGTTTTCTTTTGAAGATCTTCTGTTGCCTCGCTCTCCGAGTAAGAGAATAAGAAAGTTTAATAAATAAACGAGTACTTAATATCGAGGTTTACTATATAACTTATATTATCAGCATAACTCAGTTATGCACGGTCTCTAGCCTCATTCTCAGTCCATGGGAAAAACGGGATTGTTTGTCCTTGCTGGCTGATTTTGGAAGGGTAAAAATTCCCTGTGGTTGCCTTTTAGAAAAGACGCCTTCGTGGATAAATTTCTCTAAGAACCGGTTTTAGTGAAGACACGAGTTGTAATGAATGTCACCTGTGAAGACCCAGTCTGTCATTGCGACCCAGTCTGCCTTGGCATTTTTTTTTCTGTCATGTTTTTGTCTTTCTTTTTGTAGGTCTGTGGCAGTCTAGTTGACTAAATATGGGTCAATTCACTGCTTATCTTTAATAAGGATCTACTCGATTTTAACCACCTTTGTGGAAAAAAGAGAGAGACGTTCTTGAATATAATGTACAATGATCATTACAAGTGAACTATCTTATCTCAATGACTCACTACTTTACTTTCTCACGACACTGTATTCTATGGTCCCCGCCAGCGGTTCCCGAGTTCTTTTGGTCAACGTACCCCTTGCCGACACCAGACAATCCCGCGTGCCCATATGCTGACTCACTGAAGGCTGAGCTACGTTTGTTTAGCTCTTACAAACTGACAAATGGGAAGCCACACCCCTTCCGTAGCAAAAGGACTATCAGTCTCTAGGCAAGCCAAGATGGCTGCGACTGATGCGGAAGAGACAGAAACAATGCACGGGCTTACGAGTGATATTTACCATACTTATATCATTGCCTCATTCACTGGCATTCATGCCACCATTGTTTCTTGCCACATCCTTCTCCGATACAGGACCGTTGACAAGACGTTCCACTAGCAAATATAAAACCGTAGATGGTTGCGGCCATATTGCCGAACTTTCTTTTCCGGTGATCCAAAAGACGTCAGATTTCTCACAAACCTGTAGTAGGTGTGCACTCCTTCTCACTGTGACTGTCGCTCAACAACCCAAAAAACGTAGCCCTGATATCTCCTATGCTAAGGAAGGGCTGTGCCTTTCCCTGTCGTCAAATTGCAGGGATAAAACAAAGGCAACCCTGAAGACGTGTGCACACTCCTTCTTCTTAGCACGAGCACAGAACTGTGTGCTATGACGTCACATTCCTCGCACATTAATGAGGAATAATTATAATTATGTAACAAGATGTTCTACACATTCGCAAGGCCAGTCCAACTATCTATAAATGATATGTTGTAGACTATTCTTGGAAATTGTATAGGTTTAGTATATTTAAATTCCATGTTATTAACAATCTGTTTAGTCTTCAGCGAGTTCGAATTCACTCATCTAGTCCTTAGGTACACACAATCCGCTCGGGGCTTAGGAGAACAGTCTTTAGTATCAGAGGCTGGAATCCATGCTCCCCTCTGACCTGAGACTCCTGCCCTTTGAGACACATATTTCCCTTTGTGGACGAAGATATCATTATCCTTACTGAATATTGAAATCTCCTTTATGGTAATAGTATGGCTCATAGTCTTGACCCCTGACGCATGGTGTACTGTTGGAAATCCAAGTTGAAAACCTCTGGTCGTATGCTTACAAGATCTTCTGCGATCTGTTCAAGTAGAAGCAGGTGCAGAAGAAGAGGGGTTTTCAAAATCTTTTATGGCCCTCGTGCAGGTTTTAGGCGATTTACGACCGCTCGTGGAGGAAAAGTTAGCATTTGACCCGTGTTGATATCTCAAGTAGTTTGAATTATGCCGTCTAACACCCTAGAGATCTGTGGCATGTTAGTAGCGAGTAGTAGCGACTGTTACATTAGACTTGGGCCATTCCATGGAACATGTCTTTACTTATCATGAAAATAGGACTGAGACTTTCTCCTTGTTGGTATCTGGGTTTGATAACACACACACACACACACACACACACACACACACACACACACACACACACACACATTCATTGAAATTAAATATGGTTCTGTCCAGATTTACTACACAACTTGAACAAATATAATACATCTTTTTACCAAAATAATCGAGGTTTCATGCTTAAAGCAACTTTTCAAGAGTTTTTTCAATACACATCCATTCATATCATATTAATAGATATTTACTACACACGTCAAATGAAATACTTAATCATTTCATTGCTACGCACCACGGTGCAGCGCCTTGCCCTAACGCCCCACCACGGCTTTAAAGCCACGAACACCTGAGCTGAGTGGAGAATATGAATTATTATTTGAAGTGTCATTCTCACGGATACTTCAGGATAAACCGCCGGCTTCCCAGAGCCACGATGACTCAATGTCATGTCTTCCAGTTATCATCTCCCCCTT
>JAWQUT010000313.1:753753-771272 GCA_033807755.1 Ellobium chinense
ACCCCCATCACCCCCATCACCCCCACCACTTCTTGAAACAATAATAAAAGCTAAAAAAGTTTCAGCATACCAGCGCTTGTAAAGAATTTGAAATTGACACTTTAATACACTTAATTCTAGATTTATATCATAACAATAGCGATCATTAAAAAAATACACGCATTTTTTGGTGCGTGATGACCCTTCATCAGGTGTAAAATATACTGAAGCAATACAAGCTAGGGGGGGCCGACGGTTTAGCCTGAAGTGATCATGGGATTGCCACTTACATAACCACCCATTCTTCACTTCCCTGAGATGTTTGTGGCTTTACAACACCAACACCAGCACTAGCAGCAGCTAAACCACCACCACCAACACCAATAACAAGAACACCAATAACAACAACAGAAAAACATGTCATCACCGCTACCAATAACAACAACAACAACAATAATAGAAAAAATTTACACAATCACCACCCACTACCACCACCAACAACAACATCATCAATGACGATAAGGAAAAAAAAATCAGTCACCACGACCCACAACCATAAACACGAGAACCACCACCAAGGAGAAGAAGAGGAAGAAGAAGAAGAAGAAGAAGAGCTACAACAACACAACAACAACAACAACAACAACAACAACAACAACAACAACAACAACCACTACTACTATAACAGCACAGAAACTTTTACACATGAACATTGGACATGCTCCGTGGAATTAGCCACCCTTAGAGTAAGATGAAATTGATCGTAATTTATTGGCACACTGGGTGGACAGCACACACCACTATCATTGTATTGCCCTGTAGAATGGCTCATATAACTTAATATGGTCTAGAATAGTACACTCTCTGACTTCATTCTCAGTTCGCGCAGTTCATAGAGGTAGGGACAATAAACTTTTAGTAGTTTGGAATCTGGATGGCAAAAACATCTTTCTATAGAACCAACTTTGCAGTGGTTTAGTAGTAATCACGACTGCTTGATTATAAAGATGCAAGCTGTTACATGAGAATATCTATGGTTTAGAAATATATTGAAATATTTTTTCTTGTCCGTCTTAGGTTGACATATTTTTATCATTCCTTTTTATTTCTCACGGTCCATATTTAAACAAAAAGAGCTAAAATGCCTATTCTGTTTCGTTATCAAATAAAAATCAATCAATCAATCAATCAATCAATCAATCAATCAATCAATCAATCAAATCAATCAATCAATCAATCAATCAATCAATCAATCAATCAATCAGATAAACGTTCCGGCTTGATATGCAATGGGACTTCATAAGATGGATAATCAAGTGACCAGTTCATAATTTCAAGATTGTGGGATGTTGAAATTCATGAGTCAAATATGGATTAAAGAAGGGACCTGGGACTATGGCATCACAAGAATTATGAGTTGTTTTTTTTTTTAAAACTTGTGAACTTGACATTTCTAGTCGTGAGGACTTTTGCTGCATAAGATCTTGAAAAGAATTATTTGGCATAATTTTACAATGACTTGTTGATTAAAACGAACCAGATTTTATACTTCTTGACTTTAGGAATAATGTTGTAATTTTGTTTTCTGTTTTCAGAAATGATGGAAAATGAATTGTGGCGGCCCCTCAGCCTTTCATTTCGTGATTGCTGTCATTCTAATAATGGTCACCGCCCATCCAACGTCACAGTGCCCCGCCCCCTGCCAATGCTCCACCCAGTATTACGTCTACTGCCAGACGATTGGTCTATTAGACAACCAGTTAGCTGATGTCATTTCTAAAGTCCCGCCCACCGCAGTCTTGCTGGATTTAAGCTCCAATCACCTTACTCAGATTCCTCTCGGCACGGTCTCAAAGCTTCCAAATTTAGAATATCTAATTTTAGCAGCCAATAAAATTACAGAACTGCAAGACAACGTTTTTCAAGGTCTGTCGAAACTAAGAGAATTGACGCTTCATCGAAACAACATCAAAACCATCACATCTGGAGCCTTTAACGGACTGGTTAGCTTGAGAGAACTTCACCTTGGAGACAACCTCATAGAAATCCTGCCTCCCCAGGTCTTTGGGAATCTCTCTATGCTGGACAAACTACAGCTACAAAAAAATCAACTCCCAGCTCTATCACCAGGCGTATTCTTTGGATTAACGAATCTTCAGATGCTGAACCTGAGCCACAATTCGTTGAAAGCGTTACCTGGACTTACCTTCAGTGAGATGAAGTCATTGAAAAAGTTGTCTCTTTCGGACAATAATTTATCAGAATTTGCCCTGGATGCCTTCAACGGATTGACGCACTTGGAGGAGCTTGAAATAGAAAGGAACAACATTTCAGATATTGTGTTCATGTACGGAAATGATTTCTACCTGTCACTGACTTCAGTTTCTCTAGCAGAGAATCACATTGAATCTGTTCTGTCGCATGTGTTTCCTCATAACAGTAACCTCAAACATATTGATCTCTCATCTAACAAAATCCACCGAATAGGTGGCCATTCTTTCAGTGGTTTATATTTGGAATCACTGACGTTACAGAAAAATGAAATGGTGGAAATAAACAGGGATATCTTCAAAGATGCCAGACGAATTTCAAATCTGTATATTGGGGAGAATCAAATCGACACCATCGAGACAGGAGCTTTTGATAGTTTTCGAGACAATCTTTTAGTTTTGGATTTACACGCCAATCGTTTAGCCTTTATACATCCGGGTATGTTCAGGGGCATGCGCAGACTTTTGACCTTTAATCTTGCAGCCAACTACCTTTCTGATTTCGAACCCGGCTCTCTGCAAGATATGGTGACGCTCCAAGAATTAAATCTCTCCAGAAACAATTTCACTGTTTTGACTTCAGAAATGATCTCAGGCCCCGAAGGGTTAAGGCGACTAATTCTCATGTGCAATCCTTTGCACAGACTGCTGGGATTTGCCTACGATCACGTGGATGATCGGATATTTATTCTGTCCAATTCCACCATGGTGGAATCGACTACCACCACAGCTGTGATCACGTGGCCTTACAAAGAGGGCACGCAACTCTACTGGACGCTTTCTGTGGAATGTGTTAACTCTATAGCGTGCAAAGTTCCTGATTTCGAATCTACGCTCAGATCTTATGTAACACAAGTGACTGTCACAGGGTTAACACCAGGTGCTCAATATTTTATTTGCGTCACGCCTGTGTTTCTGTCCCCAGATGTGAACATTTCGCAGTGTGTCTTAGCACGCACCCAGATTGCCAATATCGGAGTGTCCACAACTTCGCAAGCGGACGACGACGACCTGCTCAACTCTTCATCTTCATTGTCATCGTTATCTTCATCATCACTGATCCCATTCATGTTGTTGTTGTTGTTATGGTTAAGGATAAACATAGAAAAATTATGATCATAATAGGGAGTTTCAATTTTCAAATTCAGGTCTTTATAACGGGTTGGGGAAGAGATGCATGCGCGCATGTGGCATTTTCTGCGCGCATGTGGCATTTTCTGCGCGCATGTGGCATTTTCTATTGTTATGAACATAATATCGTAAGTTACGATTAAGATCTCTGATTTCCTCTAGCCATCAAATCGTATCGAGCAAAGTAATTAGGAAATGTTGTATATGCATGCTTATCTCTCGATAACTCATTGTCAGAGATGCGAACTTGATAATGAAAGCTCTCTAATAAAGATTTCAAAAGCAGCATTTATGTGATTGAATGAGATCATTTTGAGTGTGTCCTAAGGTGTTTGTGGACGCACTGTATATAACGGTTGTGGGCAAAGAATGCATATATGATCACGATCAAGGTATAAGGTACGATCCAAAACTTTTGAAACAGTGCCGATAAAAACCAGTAGACTAATTCTTCCATTCTTCCATCACGTTTGAAACATTCAAGCTGATTTCTAAATCAGCATACTGATTCCATCACCACCGGCCAAGTTTAGATGCATTCCTGAAAGTCTTTATGTGTCAGCCTGTCAGGCTTCATCTATGATTCGGTCAGTGCTTTTTTTCTGAAGTCTCAGAAATACTTGACTTCAGCTGAATTTTGATCACTGGAAACAGTGGAAAGTGGGAGTTACCATTGCCATTGTAACCTGCAGACAATTCCATGTGAAGTGACGGAGAAATGTAACATTAACAGTAAGTTTTGGAGCTTTTAATTTTAATGGCACAGTTCAGGACATTTGGGTCAAGCCTCGTTTGTCAGACAAAAAGAGACACTCTGGGATCGTCTTTAAAGAACAGGACGTTGGTCGAAATCCCACAGTCTTGACAAGGCCATGGAAAATGTTAGCGGGGAAGGGAGTGAGGAGGAGGGGGTGGAGGAACGGAGTAATAATACCACATCTTTGACTAAGTCGTTTTGAAAGGGATGTTTTTTTGGAGGGAGCAAGGTGAGAAAGGGTAAAAAAAAAAGAATGGACCTCTTTGCATAAACATAGTTAACTCACTTACCGCCACTGTCCTTTGAAAAATGGCCACAGTGAAACGTCTTACTTCTTCATTATATCCGTCATATCAAGTTTATCATACTGAATAGTGTCACCGTGCTATGAAAATCGCTCAAATCAAAATATTTTTGAATGAAGATAACATATTGTTTATGAGATCAAGGCCCATGTTGATATATATTAAAAAAATATTAATGTGTGCCAATAGTTCCCCGCCAGAATTGCATTTGCAAAAATACACACTTGACTCATTTTATGTTTTACTATGAAAATGCTTCCCCTGGCTTTCTGTCGGAAATGTGAAACATGACTTCAGCGATTTCCCTAGCACAAGGACTTTATTCAGTATGATAAACTTGATATTATAGATGAAGTGCAGTGAATAAGCAGGAAGATTCATTTAATAAACGCCCCTCCAATCCGATATATTGAGAGTGTCTTCATGTGCTTTAATTTACAATGCAAGAAATGTCCATCTTGTGCACCATAGTATATAAATGCTATAGTATTGCTGTACATATGTACAAACATGGAGTGTTGTCGTGTGCATCTGCATGCAGTGAATGGATGGATGTGAATAGCATGTACAAATTTTAATGTGTACATACCTGTGTGCCTGAAATTAATGTACGTATTATTATTAATGTACAGTTGTTTTGCGTACAGTTGTAATGTACGTCGTGTGTATGATAACATACAAATATGTACAGAGTAGAGTATTTATGTCCCCTTTACCTGTAACGAATGGACCTACTTAATATAGATCAAAATGTACAACGTGAACTCTGTTTATGTCTACATCGTTGACCCCTCACCCCTGCCCCCCTCCTTCAATAAAAAAAAAAGTTTGCTTAATTTTGAAGTTTGATAATGTCCATAATTCAGAGTTTATGCAGTTGACACATGGCATACATTAGCTGACAAATTTAATATTACCCGCTTTGCTGGAAATTTTCTATATCTAGGCACTAGTCTATATCTAGTTATGTCACAGCTAAAATCTTAAAAACGCAGTATGACAATAGCATGGATGATGTGCGTTTAACACAATATGACTTCTGCACATCATTCTGTGACATGAATTTTTAACATTTTGTTTGCAATGATAAATATATAGCGCCTAGATCAATGCAACTAGCAACCGTTGTGGACTACGTCTATCTGTTAATGTGCTTGAAAGATTACTTTTTCCCCCTACCGCTCCCTCCCCCCACACCCACCTTTTTTTTTCTCTTTTTGAACTCTTGAAATTGTTGGAGTTTAAATTAAATACAATGTTTTCTTTTCTGGGCCACTCGGTATGTGTATGTTGAAAACCTCTAGTCATGAAGTGATTGTTAGGGCTTTATCAAGTCTTTAATAATTTGCTTAGTGTTGAAGTTAAAGGTTTTAGGTGAAATGCAAATTTTGATATAATTTTGTTTATGAGTATTTGACTGGTTTTGGAGGCAGCACTGGAATTCATAATAAACTCTAAAGTCAAAGGACATAATTATTTTGTAAGAGAGAGAGAGAGAGAGAGGGAGAAAAAAAAACAAACAACTGTCTCTTTATATCAGTTAAAATTATTACATGTATTCCGCTTATTTCTAAATCTCATGTTAGTGAAAAAGGAAACTGTTTCTCAAAACGAACGATTTTCTCAGAAGTTGCAGGTAAGCGAGTCTTAATTGTATGACACGAGTACACATGAATGTAGAGCCTCTGAACACAGATCTCAATATGCGTACGTTCAAAGGGCTGCAACTGTCGAATGAAACTCACAACACTGAATTAGTGACACAAGAATGTGGCAAAGGGACAGGAGGTAGTGTAGGGGAGATAACCGAATAATTATTTATCGTCTTTCTTTTATTTTGAGTTGTTTCCCCTGACCTATCGGCAACCGGTTGGAATATTTGTTGGTTCGTTTCTCTGAATATGTAGGTCTATGCATGCGAGTGTGCCTTGTATGAAAGGTTTGTTTTTGTCTTTGATTTTGGTTCCATTAACTTTTGGCAACTTGGAGTGCTGTTTTTATGTCTTGTGTGTTTGAAAAGCCAATAACACAGTCGAAATCAGCCTACAGTAGCAGAGGAATTAATGTTACTGTCAAGTTATGGGGAGGCCTATGATTTAAACCCTACTGCCATTTCTATTTTGAGGAACATTTTATGTTTTGCAAATCACCTGCGCTGACTTATACAGTTGTACTCCACAAATAAGGCCAAACTGGAAAAACGTTATTCGGAATTTAAGCTTGACCCAGTGACACCATTAGAATTCATATTTGAGCTACAGGAGAAAGAAATCCCAATCATTTTTGCCATGAAATGACAGAAAGAAGAAAGTCTGCTGTTTATCAGAATTGAATTAAGCCTGTATTCTGATTAATCAAAGTAAGTCTTATCTATCATTCAGTTCATCTCTGCAGAAAAGGTTTGAGTTAGCTGATAATTATCCAAAGGACATACATGCAAATTATTCTTGCATTCGTGTGAAAGCAAGTATAGTTACATGCCATTTTGTTATGACTTATATTTGCCGCTTTGGCAATTCTAGATCTTTTAGACACTCTTTCTTTAGCCATTTCGCGGGAGATATTGAGTAGAGTTCGATTTCTTCATACTAACAAAATAACTGTATGCGATGGCATTTTGCTCCAAACCGAACTTCCGCGAATTTTATACAGTATGGTAATAACAACATAGACAATGTTGTAGTGAAACAGAATCAACCTTATATCTTTAGTGTGTAATAGGTGAGTGTATTTTTTTTCAAGTTCGGATCTTCTACGGATGTTAATTGCATATATTATATATATACACAAGACAAACATCCCATTTTACAAATGGGCAGGCAGGCAACGCACCAGCGGCGAAAGAATACCTAGCGCACCGAAAGGCATCACAGACGAACGCAATAGACTCCGTGAAAAAGTTGGACGATTGGCGAATCGGGCGGATNGACACAAGAATGTGGCAAAGGGACAGGAGGTAGTGTAGGGGAGATAACCGAATAATTATTTATCGTCTTTCTTTTATATTGAGTTGTTTCCCCTGACCTATCGGCAACCGGTTGGAATATTTCTTGGTTCGTTTCTCTGAATATGTAGGTCTATGCATGAGAGTGTGCCTTGTCTGAAAGGTTTGTTTTTGTCTTTTATTTTGTTCCATTAACTTTTGCCATCTTGGAGTGCTGTTTTTATGTCTTGTGTGTTTGAAAAGCCTAATAACACAGTCGAAATCAGCTCACAGAAGCAGAGGAATTAATGTTACTGTCAAGTTATGGGCATGTTTCAAACCCTACTGCCATTTCTATTTTGAGGAACATTTTGTGTTTTGCAAATCACCTGCGTTGACTTATACAGTAGTACTCCACAAATGAGGCCAAACTGGAGAAACGTTATTCGGAAATTTAAGCTTGATCTAATGACACTACTAGAATTCATATTTGAGCTACAAAAGAAAGAAATCCCAATCATTCTAGCCATGAAATGACAAAAATAAGAACGTCTGCTGTTTATCAGAATTGAATTAAGCCTGTATTCTGATTAATTAAAGTAAGTCTTTTCTATCATTCAGTTCACCTCTGCAGAAAAGGTTTGAGTTAGCTGATAATTATCCAAAAGACATGCATGCAAATTATACTTGCATTCTTGAGGAAGCAAGTATAGTTACATGCCATTTTGTTATGATTTATATTTGCCGCTTTGGCAATTCTAGATCTTTTAGACACGCGTTCTTTAGCCAATTTGCGGGAGATTTTGAGTAGAGTTCCATTTCTTCATACTAACAAAATAACTGTGTGCGATGGCATTTTGCTCCAAACCGAACTTACGCGAATTTTATACAATATGGTAATAACGACATAGACAATGTTGTAATGAAACAGAATCAACCTTATGTCTTTAGTGTGTAATAGGTGAGTGTATTTTTTTCATGTTCGGATCTTCTACGGATGTTAATTGCATACAGACCTACTGCTTTATATATATATATATATATATATGAGAGGGAGTGCAATGATCATATTACATATTATGAACTAGAATCAAATGTGAACTTCACATCTAGTATGTAATGTACAATTTTATCATAACACCAGAAAATGCCATATGCCCATCCTACTTCTGTCATGACAGTTCGTAAAAGATACGAAGTTGAAAACAAAATCTCAGTGTCACCTTCTCCCTGCATTTATGTCAGCTAGTCTACGTAATTATGTCGTAAATCGCCGTCTGAAAATAATACCGTTATAAGTCCTTACATGACTTTAGAGACTTACGACAGTATTCTTTCCGCGTGACGAAATTAGAATAGGCCTTTGTCAGTGAAAAATCTGTATTGTCTCCAAGCTTGAAGCTGGTAAACTTGTTTTAGAGACAAAAAAATCTCAACAAGACCCACATACATATATATATATATATACTTACTGGTTTTACAACTTTTGTTTTGGCAACTGCGTCGTTGTCGTTTGAAAATAGGGCGACGGATAAAATTTCTAAAGGGAAGAATAAGTTTAGCGTTTAGGCCACCAAAAACTCTGTGACATACGACAAGTGTCTTTCTTTACGAAAGTCTACATGTTATGTAAATATGATATGAGTTAATTTATTACACCAGTGTCGCAGACGTCTTCTAAAAAAAAATATGACATATTTTGTGCTTATTTAGGAGTTCGTACCAGATTTATGGAGGCTTCTTTAGTGTTTGAAAGAAAAATATTTCAGTTACTGTGTGTGCGTGTGTGTGTGTGTTTGTGTGTGTATATGTACGTGGATGTGCATGTGTGTATACATATGTGTGTATGCGTATGTGTGTGTGTGTGTGTGTGTGTGTGTGTGTGTGTGTGTGTTTGTCTGTGTGTGTTTTTGTGTGTGTGTGTATGTGTCTGTGTGTGTGTCAGTGAGTAAGAAAGGCGTATGCATGGTGTGAGACAATGTATAAAACATCAGGTATGTTTGTGGCATGTTTCAGTCTGCAGTCGAATCCGCTTAATTACAACACTAGAGAGGCACTGAACCCAAGCCTTGAATAAGCGGGCTGAGTATTAAGCAGTGCTGATATCTCGGTTTTAATAAATGCCACGTTCTTCTGTTTTCTTGTGTGTTTCTTTTTCCAAACATTTTCATTTAAATTGAAACAAACCGTGTGATTTAAAAAGTTGCAATTAAGCGGAATGTCTGTAATAAAGAGACGGCATAAAAACATGTAAATTATAATCCATTTTGATAAAGCAGCTCATTAATTTAAAATAAGAGAGAGAGTATGAGTCAAGGTTATGCATAAAATTCTGTATGTTTTTGAGGATGACGAGAGAAAGCGTGGGTAGAGACGAGAAAAGCCCACTGTGAATGTCCATTGTGACTGAAATTTGAATCCATATATGTACATGAAATGTGTCGGGCTGTTAAAAATGACATCATGTTGAATAAAATGGCATGTTGATATGTGATTTGATGACTTCATAGTGACGTCTATTTTTTGTATATGTTGGAGCCTCGCTTTTCACACATTTCTCTCATTTCTTGCACGTCATCACTTTTTCTATCCATTTTGTAATTTCCATGAGCTACTACCATCGTCACCACTCCACCGTCGTCGTTGTCATCATCATCATCATTATCATCATCATCATCATCATCATCGTAGTCATCATCTAAACTAAATATGATTCTGCCCAATAACACAAAACTTTTAAAAAAAATGTAGAATGAATTTATTAAAAATAGTCGACGTTTCGTGTATAACACTTTCTGAAGATATAGCCATCATCTACCTCATCATCACAATGTCGTCGTCGTCATCATCATCATCATTATCTCCACCACCACCACCAATATCAACTCCAGCTTCTTGTCATCCTCTTAAATCATTTATTGCAACAAACATCATCAGCATTATCAAAATCGTTGTTGTCATTGCCATCTTCAACAATAACATCAACATCATCATCGCCAACAATAACAACAACATCATCATTACCAACCACAAACGGGGAGTTAAGTTAATGTGCTACTGACAATGCAGAACATTTTGGTAAAGTTCTCTACTGTTTTATTGTCTCACAAAAGCCCCCGAGTTCATTCTGCTGCCCTAAACCCACATTGTATACTTTATTATTAGAAAAAAAAAAAAACAACGAAATCCATACAACATATCAATGAATGCAGATTGTAATTTCAAAAAGAAAGAGAGAGAAAGAAGAAGGACGGGGGTGCCAAATTTTACTTGGCGCCTTGGACAAAATTCCCTCCCTTCTCCCCCAAATGAGTATTTCAAGTACAGTCTTTGTGTTGCTAAATACATATTTCATAAAACCCGAATTTGTTCACATAAAGATACAGCCCTGACACATAATTGAATTTTTCACTACGTTTTTCAGCAATCAAAACATATAATTTCAAGGTAAATGTTGTGATTTTACAGTAGCATATGAAAACTTCGAGATGTATTTTTCTCGTTCTAACCTGATTGTGTCATTGAAAGGGTATCGCGCTCTCGAAATATGAGGATTCTGTATGGAACTCCCACATTCCTCCAATACTTTTTGTATTGAGCTTGCAAAACGCGTAATTCTTGTAGAACGACCATAACAACATCATGCTTTAGCAGGGCAAAGAGGGTTCAACTCTAATCTTCTGATATCTTTGGCTAAACAGACTAGAACTCTCTATTTATGACAAATATGGCGAAAGAAAATGGCCTCGAAAGTTCATATGGATCTCAATACGTATAACATCGTCATTGACCCAGATCATTTCTGATTTGATGGAATTCTTTGGTAGGAAGAAGAGTGAAGCAGTTCCTCCGATCTGCTTGGAACTGGTTCGTGTCTTGTTTTCTCCTGTTCCCAGAGATTGGCTCTAGTCGTCAAGGTACGATACTTCCACAGATCTCTTTAGACTGCAAAATCAAAATGAAACAGAGTTGAATATCATGGTGGAGGGGATGGAGATAAAATGACATAATATGTAACAAAAACAACACAGTGACAGTGGACAACGGTTAAAACGAACACGGTTAAAGAGAAAGTACCGCTGGACGAAAGGAAACAAGAAGCCCCATTTTTGTCCTCCTTTTAGACTTTTGTGTCCAAACCGAAACTTTGCTTAAACCGAATATAGACTAAGTCTTTGGTCTGGTGGATTCATTTTTAACCGTTATCTACCGTAATAATAATTATAATGATAACAATAACAATAATAGGGATAATAATTAGGTGCGAAGAGGAAAAGAATGGCAGAACATGTAATTAGTAGGCAACCGCATGAGTATTTGGTAACAGCCGAAAAAACGAACTAAATGATAAACGTGTTAGAAAAAGACAGAGAGAGAAAACTCTGGATGGACTATATAATAGCAAGAGGGATAATCGCACATAGAGCTTTAGAGAAATATTGAAGCGGACTGCAGGCGGATTGAGGCCTACCTGGACGTTCATGAATCGTCTATGCCAGTTGGCATTGTACCTGGAGAGAGAGAACCCAGACCAATGCCAGCTCACGAAATTTCACATAATTATTATTATTGTCCTAGCAGGCCAGATCAGCCAAAGGGTTTTTCTCACTCCCCACCTCCCCTAACCGCAGTGGACATCCCGCCCTCTACCCGGTAACGCCACTGGTTAATGATTACCTCAGTGGACACTCCCGTTTTGGTGACGCCACTGATTAAAAGAGTAATAAGAGACATTGTACAGTGAACTCAACAAGGCTCAGTCACAAGTACGGATAATCAACGGACCCTGAGAGAGTTGCTGAAGAAGGGGGGGCTCAGCAAGTTTGGATATATGTCCGTTTTTGCGGTGACGTTCAACTGCATCATCATCATCATCATCATCATCATCATCATCATCACCACCAGCAGCAGCAGTAAGGGCAGTCACAGTAGCAGCAGCATTAACAGCAGCAACGACAACAACATCAACAGCAGCAGCAGGAGCATTAACGCAGAACCAATAACAACAAAAACAACAACGACAACAACAGCTTTCTTCTCTTCTTACCCTTTTTTATCCGTCAAGTTGTCATCTGTGTCTAACCTGTCAACCACAGCCCCTTTCAGTCTGATCACACTGGGGATATCAATACAGAGAAGTTATGAGAATGTCTTTTACTAATGATTGTGCTCAGACGCGTCAAATATGTTAACATAACAGTTAAAAAAACAAAAAGAAGCTCAACAGCTAGTTGTTTGAAATCTGCACTGTTGTCAGAAAATATCCATTTGCTACAGTTGATGTAATTTCAGCTACATCGTAGCTGCATCATTCAAGTTATTAAACTTTGAAATTTAGTAACCTTTTTTTTTTAGGGNNNNGGGACTCCATATATTATACAATGTTACTGTTAACACATAATGGTCAAACAGAAAATATGCATACGTATAGGCATGTGAGGTAAATAGAAAATGTTTAAACGCAAAGGAATTTATTAGAATGTTCAGTCTTGGTCCTCTTCATCATTAAAATCTAAAATGACAATGAAGAATAGATCTATAAATTGTGTTAACTACGATGCAGACAGTTCAGGGAAAAAAAAATAACTTCAATTGCCATGTGAGATACAAATTTAAAAATTTAAGTATACTGCCTTCTAAAAATGGGAATGAAAGAAACAAGATATTCAGTGAATATGACGTACAAGCAGAAAAATGTGATGGCGGAGAATTTAGCTAGTTAGAGTGAGGAAATAGATGAAAAGAAAGCAAGAGAGAGAGAGAGAGAGAGAGAGAGAGAGAGAGAGAGAGAGAGAGAGAGAGAGAGAGAGAGAGAGAGAGAGAGAGAGAGAGAGGGACCGGATGTTACTTTTTCATATCACTGTATAATATATATATATAATAGACTTACATTCTGCATCCACTCTGTGTAGTAATCGTAACTTTATCTGTGCCAACTTCCACAGGGTAAATTGGGCAGGTACCTGAAAAGAATGAATCAACATTAGCATTGTAAGCCTATTGTAAGCTATTATGCATGAATGGTCATCTGGGCAATGCAAGCCACACTTCCAATTATCATAACTTCCGCTTTCTACTTTTGATTTGTCAGAGGAATATAACTGACTAATATAGTCTTTCACGTGACCTTTTATTGAATGGCTGGTGTACCTTTATGCATTTATATATTGTGTAAACCGGAAGTTAGCGTTGTTGTGGTTGGCTAATCGAGAACGATCTATTACCACTATTGTGACGACACTACCATATCACAATCATCACCACTATTTGTACTACTACTACTACTACTACTACCATTACTACTACTACTACCACTATTATTGCTACTACTACTACTACTACTAATGATAATAATAGATTACATCTAAATGTCGCTCATTCCAATGACAGGCTCAGGGCGTTTACTACATTAATAGACCTACACATTCATTCATCCTCTCAACAATCAACTACTGCAACCACCTTTCTGCCACGACGACCACCACCACCATCACAGTCACCACCACTACTGCTACCACCACCAGCACTAAGAACAGTGACTTATAGTGACATTTACAGCCAGAAATAGAAACTCTCCCGTCAGTGTAAAAACCAACTCAGACCGGCCAGAACAAGATGGTGCAGCCGGCGCAAGAATATTCAGTCACACTGGCTTGTCACGTACATTTGTGACACGCATACATCATCTTGACAGTATGTCTAGGCAGGATCACATCTCTACTTGTCGCCAAATTGTCACATTTACCGCTAAGATGCAAATGGCGAATGGGCTGAACCAAGATGCCGTACTGTGTTGTCAAAAGATAGATTATGCTCTGTAGCCAGATTTTAATATCAAGGGATAAGTCGAAAATAGACCATGGGCTGGACTAAAGTGCCCGTCACTTTGTCAGAGGATACATAATAATATATTGTTCACTTGTAGCCAGATTTCAATATTTACCGCTAAGCTGCAAACAGCCAACAGGCTAAACTAAGATATCGCACCATTTTGTCAGAGTTAGATGATACCTTTTACTTGTAGGCAGATTTTAATATTTACCGCTGAATGGTAAATAGCTATTAGCGGAAAAAATGGTTTGAAGAATATGCACTGAAGTCAAAACATTTCAAGATTTCAACGCACGCACTGTTTGTTTTGACGTGAAAGATGTTCCGTAATAAAAAGACTTGAAGTTCCAAATTTGACCCAACTAATATCATACACCGACGCACGCACAAATATACCCTAACACACTATTACACATGCATAAAAGAAGGCACACACATACACACACAAACAAGCTCACTCACAGAGATATCCATGCAGGCACGAACACACGAACATACACGCACGCACGCACGCACACGTAAACACACACACACACACACACACACACACACACACACAGACACACACACACACACACACACACACACACAAACACACACACATACACGCACACATATACACGCACTCATATACACACACACACACATAATTATATACACACACATGCACACACACACACACACATATACACACACACGCACTCTAGTATTACATAACATGTACACAGATTGTGATTAGGACGCGAGGGAATGCAGGACAGGAAAGAGAGAAGGGGAGAGGGGGGGAGGCAGAGAGAGAGAAAGAGAAGAGCAGAGAGAGACCGAGAGAGAGCACAGACAGAGACTGAGAGGTAGAGGTCAGAGAGACGGAGAAAGGGAGAGGACATAAAGAGAGAGAGAGAGAGAGAGAGAGAGAGAGAGAGACATAGAGCCAGAAAGAGAGAGGGAAAGGCAGAATGACAGAAAAAGATATAGAGAGAGAAAGAGAAAGAGAGGGAGAAATCGAAGGTGGAATTAAAGATAGCGCAAGGGCAGTGCACTCTGCTAATCTCTGTAATTCAAAACCAACACTTATCCCCTCCTCTTTCTTCTCCCGCCTCCAGATGTTGACACAATCAAGGTGTATCCCTTAAGCCAAACATGTGCACCGTCTGAGCCCACGGGACTATATCCAGTCTACCAGGTGGGTTAGAATGGCCGGGAACCAAATCACAGGATAGTACTGCATACGACCGGCTTTTGATGTTTAATAAATATGCCCTATCGCCCCCAGCCTAACTTTAGCTACATGCAAAACATTCCATTCTTGAAATATCGTGAAGCCGACTTCGTTTTATGTTAGTTCGCTTAAGCTTGACTCCCACTTAATACAATACTTTGAATGCAAGACAGTACTCTGTTGCATTTTCCAAAACTCACGACATAAAACCTTCACAGTTCATCGCTTTGGAATAGAAGCGATGAAATGTGAAAATCACTAGATACGTGTAATTCGTTTAGTCGCCCATTTTTCATGAGAGTTGAGATTAAGCGAAGTCAGTTGTTGCACCAAAGTACAAGTAGGAGCAACACCTGGTCGAGCTTTAGGCAGGGGCGTAAAGGACACGTGGATGGGAGGGGGTCTCCCGTTCCTCACATCTCCACCTCTATCTACCATCCCTAGCTTATCGATCTGAGAGAGTGGATTTATGCTGTACCGTATGTTATCTTTATATTCATTTGCTTCTATATCCTCCCAAACCCGAACTTTTTCATATTACCTCGTCAAATCTGCGCACGCGGCGTTTGAACTCAGAGAGGTCAACAACTGACATTATACAAGTCGCAGTTGAATATTTTTGGGGTAAGCAAGACAGTCTTCTTGGCGTAAAAATAAATGAAATGTTTTACCGCCGTTCCTACCAAAACCATGACAATAGTTCTCAAGTTTACCTTAGATTGTAGACGGCATCACACTGTTCTATATCTTACATTATGAATGACCACTTGGAAGTATTTAGTCTAGAAGAGTTACTGGCCGCAAGAATGGAAAGTGGCAAAAAATCCTTCCCAGACCATGCAATAGGAGGAGAGACAGCTCGCGTGTCAGAGCTAACAGAAAGTAGAGTATAGTCACATCGCTACCTTCATATGAGCACCAGAACTCTTTGCTGGATCCTTGGTTTGAAGGCTGAGCATGTATGGGATTTGCTAATGCAAAGAGGCCAGTTCGTTGCCCAAGCGATCTAAGTAAACGCATTAAGATGAAAAAAAAAATAGGAATACAGAGGATCCTCATAAGGCAGCTTAAATTAATTGTACAGAACTGACACGCGCTGTGAAAAGGTTGAAAACCTTCGGTCTAAACAAAGAAAAGATGGCGCTGACGACACAAATAATAAATTCAGGTGTAGCTTACCACATTTTACAAACAAGGCATTTCCGGCGCATGCCGGGAAAGCTGCATTCCTTGTGTCAGATTGACTAATTCTACCTAATTCATTATTCTCTTTGTCTCGCATCAGGGGAAAGAAGTTATGAATATATTAGATGGGTACCAACTACATCACACATACAAATGAATGCAGTCATGGTGCGCCAAAACTGTCGTCATACATGTAAGGTCAAGTTTCTCTGGTTACGAATATTGTTGAAAACACTTTGACAGTGTTCTTGGTTTTAACTATCAGAAAATTTCTGTAAATATCATCCGTGTTAACCTATATAATGCCGTATTCTTCAAATTAGATCAACTACAAATTCTGGTCATATTTCCTCCGCAATTTTTGGGTCGCTTCCGGTGATAATATTCAAATTTGAATTGAAACTTACAAAAAAGAAGTAAGAAAGGATAATTTTATGAGCGAGCAGGTCTCTGAATGTAATAAATACATTGCACGCTATCTAGTGTTTTATTTTCTTCAATGTTAATTGACGTGAAAATACACCACGATGCGTCAACACACGATTATTACAGTGCATATAATGCTGCTGCCGCACAATTCTTCCTCCACATAATTATTTTTGATTTCATTTATGACCTGAAATGTCCAGAACTTTGAACTTTTAAATGGTTCATATGTCTCTGAAACTGTGAGTATTGATACAAGCATCTTTGTTATCTGAAGTAGCACTATCTAAGGGTGCTCTAAATGGGATTTTCACATATGAACTTGAAAGTGAAGCACTTTAAAGCTGTTCCAAGCCATGAGGAAACAGTTTCAAATTTGTTAACGTAACATCTTGAGCACGCTGTCCAGTGGAATTCTCTAGGACCAGAAAACGAATGAATATCAACACACGAAACTGCTGAAATAAGATTATCTCTCTCCCCTCCTCCCCCC
>JAWQUT010000313.1:802951-814058 GCA_033807755.1 Ellobium chinense
GTGTGTGTGTGTGTGTGTGTGTGTGTGTGTGTGTGTGTGTGTGTGTGTGTGTGTGTGTGTGTGTGTGTGTGTGTGTGTGCTTGTTCTTGTTTTCTTGCACAGGGGAGTCCAGTTCCTAACCCGCGTACCCCAATATGGTCAGGCAAGGGTACAAAATATGTCTCTCGAAGTTTAACATATTAGATTACAGAAATTTTTATTAATATTGTCCAGTTTCATAAACCATACGAAAAATTCACCTTCTATTCATCACAAGATAACCAAACTAAAAACTGACCCCCCCCCCCCCCNCCCCATTCTTAATATGATGAGAACCACTGTTCTAGGAAGTTATTCGGGTCTTTTCCAGGTCAGGCCGACCAGAGCTGTTTAACTAAGTCACGCAGGCATTCATTGCATGGACGCTCATGTCAGAGCCCTAACTAGCAGCCCCGTAGCCTCCGCAATCTGAAGGGTGTTCAGAGGTTCAAGGTCAGGGGCCCTAAAGAAAAAAAGAAAACAATGGCAGATAGAGGGGAGGAAAAGAGAAGAAAAGATGGATATATAGGAGAGTGGATTGTTTTTACAAGGAAACTAATGTGGGGCTAGAGATTTGGGCTTGATGTTTTTTACCCCTGTTTCTGATTAGATTACTTTTATCACTGCGTTTTGCACAACCGGAAATCACTGTAATAAGTTTCAAACTAGGAAACAGCGGTCAAAACCTCCTTGTGTGAGGAAACTGTTTTATTTATGTAAGAGCTTTCAAAGCTAAATCTAAATCTAGGTCTGTGTGAAATAAAGCGATACGTAAAACTGAACAAGAATATCAGGGAAGGTTCTCTTTATGTTGCACGGGGCTATAAACAGTATCAGAAGAGGAGGGGTGGAAGGGGAAAGNGGGGGGGGGGGGAAATAGGGGACAACAGGAAGTAAGAAAGAAGAGCCAAGAGGTGGGCGAAGATAATTTAGACAATATTCAGGGAAGCAAAAAATTGAAACAGATCTAAGAGGCAGTGTTGTCTGTTGGACCTGGGATGGCGAAGGGAAGGATGATTTCAGGGTCGAAGAGAGATAAAGAAAGAGAAAAAGACGAGAGAGAGAGAGAGAGAGAGAGAGAGAGAGAGAGAGAGAGAGAGAGAGAGAGAGAGAGAGAGAGAGAGAGANCAGACAGACAGACAGAGAGAGAGACAGACAGAGAGACACAGAGAGAGACGGAAAGAGAGACAGAGAGAGACACACAAAGAGAGAGAGACAGAGAAAGAGAGAGAGAGAGAGAAAGTGAGAGAGAAGAGAAAAGAGATGAAGTGTAATGAAGTGTACTCGAAATTTAACTTTACTCCTGTGCTCAAAATGGTGCACTTTAGTCCTACCATTGAGGGTATAGCAATTAAAAAAAAATACTTATGGATATTCAGTGTTGCAGCAAATGAATCATAAGATCAGTCAGCTACATATTATAAGAAAACAACAGACCAAGAAGTGGATTTGATGGTCATTTATGACACAAGCTCTTAAAATACCCTCCATACTTTACATCAACCACAAATTTCCAACCCCGTTCCTCGAAATTCTCTGACCCAGCCTATCCCTTTCCCACATTTCCTTATCTTTAATCCTAGTAATGTGCACATCACACCCTCAGGACTGCTGAAGTTTAATTACAAATTTATTACTTTTTTTTTTACCTATGTCCCAGTGACAGAAACAAGGAAGCTCATCATATGTAACCGTTTAGCAATAATTATGACAATAACTATAACAGTACCAACATCAATAACAATAACAATAATTTATTAAGCTCAAGTGCAATGCAGTAGATAAGAGCAGGCATACATAATAAAAATAAAGATACACCACTAGCATTCTGACAATATGTTTCACTGCCTATAGCCAAATACCGGATGGATTCAGGAAAATATGAATGGAATGGTTTTTCCAGTTCACTTACAGCATGGGCGTGGCAGGAATTGAACCCACGACCTTTAGATCTTAATTTCGTGGCAGCAACGTTATTCTGCGTAGAGCAATGCACACAAAGAAAGAGAGGAGGGGAGTTGGGTGGGGAGAGAAAGGGAGTAAAAATGAAATATCTTTAAGACAGAATAGAGAACTAACGTGCATTCGATAATTCGTAAAAATATGAATTCACAGTGAATACAATTCTGTGAGAATTTTCATTAATTGTAATTTATGACTTGTAAATCTTTTTCTCCAGAAACTATGCCATTCTGGGGGGTGATCATGGACCTCCACCTGTGTCTGTCAGCTGTGTATCTCAACTTTCCTTCACTGCTTTGTACACCCATCCATCCTTTCTTTGTCTTTCATTGCCTCGTTTACCAGTTTCCGGTTGTTACCAGTTTCCGGTTGTTACCAAGTCCTAGCTGCTGACTTCAATGCCAACGTCTGTTGGTTGAGATTCTGTCTTCAGCGCGACCTCAAGGTCATTCTGTCATTGTTAAGTTTTGGTCCAAAGTCTTCTATTGATCGAAAGGACAGTGATTTCCCATTGTCTCCCCCCCCCCCCCCCCCCNCCACCCACACACACACACACTTTTTGTTTTGAGTAACAGAAGGAATTAATAAACAAAGCATAAAAGCAGGGAATCCACTTGAGAGACAATTTATCCACAAAAAAATCGGTGCGGCCAGTCGACGGACCTTGAGAGAGATGCGAAGGATGAAGGCCGAAAATAAAATGAAGCGACCTACAGCAGCGAGAAGAAGAAGAAGGAGAAGAAGAAGAAGAAGAAGAAGAAGAAGAAGAAGAAGAAGAAGAAGAAGAAGAACAACAACAACAACAACAACAACAACAACAACAACAACATCATCATCAGCACCATCACCATTGATTATGAATAATATATTAAAAATATATATATTGAGGAACTGTCTACCAGTCGATGTTAAACAATTTAATAATTATAACACAATATGGAGTAAGAATTTCACAAATAAAAATCACTATCTAATAAGAATCTCCAATGGTAAAAATCAGCACCATCACCATTATTACAATCATCAGCTTCATCACAATTATTATCATCTTCATCAACAACAACACCTACAAGACAACAACAGCTGCAGCAGCAGCAGCAATAACAACTCAACCACAAATAAGAATGGCAATGAAAACAACAACTACTACGAAAAACAACAACAAGAAAAACACATCGAGCACAGCATAACTGTTGACTTGTGTGATGTATTTTTGTGAACAAATGTCATAACGATGACAAGACTTCAGAATTATGGGGCTTTAGATAGCTGGCAAAAGTGTTGCATCATGTAATGAAAGAAACAGTTCAGATTTGGATAAGCCTTGTTCAGAACAACAGAACACTATGTCAAAACTATGGTCCGAATGTACATCAAGGAGACGCACTATGCTTTTCCAGAGTTGTTTTGCACAAAACATAGTGTGTAATCTGTCACCATGAATGCAGTGGACTCCTAATCCTATGTAAACTTGCACAAAAACAACGCTGAATGGTGTATTTTCCCCCTTCACGGATGATGATCTTAGGATATCTGTTATTTATGATGACATCGGTTGTTTGACAGCATCAGATTTCACCCACGTCTGTTAGAGGGGTTTATGCTTTAGGAGGCTTTAGCCGATTTTCTGTCTGGGTAGAACGTTGTATTATTTAACCTTTAAGTTTCTGATAATTCTACTTCAAGACGGAAAATTCCAAAAAGCCTCCATAGGATCATGCATAAAGGCATCTTAGAGACTTTGGTGAAATCTGGTGCCAAACAACTGATGCCATCGTTAATGACACTTGTTCTAAGATCATCATCTTTGAGGGAGAAGAATGCACCATTCAGCAATTGGTATGTAATTTTGCATAGAAAGCCAATGCATTCATGGGGGAAAGTTGCACACCATGTTATGCTCACTACAATCTGTGGTAAAAGATAGTGCCTTCCCTTTAAGATTTATCCATTCCTTGCATACTCACCGGAAACCAAGAGATTTAAGCCTTTTCTTCCTCTTCTGTGCAGATATTATATTATATTATATTATATTATATTATATTATATTATATTATATTATATTATATAGCAAAGCGGTAATCGCCCTTGCCAAGCCACCGGAAGTAAGAGACTTATAAGGGAAATAATCCACTCATTGTTTCTGGGTTGAAATTGGTGCGCTCTGAGGTTCTCTGGTTAAAAACTTGCACCTTCAAGCCATAATATTCACACGACATAGTTTCTCGATTAGCGGTTTCACCCGAAAGGACTATTAGCGAAAGAAAAAATACCGAAACACAGGGGTATTTATCAACATCTGAGAGGCATCGCGGGATAGCCGAGTGTCCTCTCACTCCTCTGCACATCGAGACGCCTGATCGTAACAGCACTGCACGACACAACACAGCACAGCACAGCACAGTACATTATGCAACACGGCACGGCACGTCACAACACGGGATGGCACGGGACAAAACATCACATGACAGCTCAACACAGGACAGAATGTAACGTGTAGTGCTTGGCTGATACACCAGAGGCTTGATATAAAGGATGTATTCGCCTCAATCTGTACTCTCTCCTTACTGGACAAGTACTGTATTCAGCGAAGAAACAGCCTAGATAGGCTGTCAAGTAACGTGCATGTACTGTCTGATGTTATGATTATAGATTTATATACGTCCGCCCACAGCTGATAACGCAGAGATCAGTTGGAGTTTCTCTGGTAACTTGTTTCTCGAATTTGGTTCAGGATTACTCTAGGTGAACGAACTCTAAGGTAGATTAGCTGATAAATATATTGAAAATGACACTTATTTATTAATTTTTAATGAATTAATTCGTTTATTTATTTATATATTTTATGTTATCTATTTTTTTATGCATTTAGCCATCTAGCAATTTATTTTAATTAACTTACAATCACTGTTTTGATTGATGTGGTCTATTTAAGTATTTATTTCATTGTTTAACTAGCAGCCCATTTAAATTTTGAATAGTAAGCAATGAGTTATTTATCTCTTTATTTATTTATTTATGTCGCCACATTGTACTGGAATACATAACCTCCACATACAGTCTGAGCAAATAAAAAACAAACCAAAAAAAAACCAGAAACAGTTATAGGTTATCATGAGTCGTTTATAACACACTAAACATATTTCCTATGCAGAATAGGTCCTAGATTTGCTAACCTGACTGAAAATTATTGTCCACCATATCCTTACTTTGTAAAATAAACCTGAAGTGTTAGGTATACACACACCTCTGCTTGGAATGGCTTTTGCCTGGGAATACATTATCGTCAGGGTAAACCATCACCCTTTTTATTCGGTGTTTATTAGCTAAAACTTTCTACCAACAGGTCTAGATTTCAAATAAGGTTTTCTTTAACGTAAGTG
This sequence comes from Ellobium chinense, assembly GCA_033807755.1. Taxonomy (NCBI): domain Eukaryota; kingdom Metazoa; phylum Mollusca; class Gastropoda; order Ellobiida; family Ellobiidae; genus Ellobium; species Ellobium chinense. Next base: position 808,315 of record JAWQUT010000313.1, read on the forward strand.
GATAGAGTAAACTTAACTCATTCTCAAAAACGTCTGAGAATGCTGGAAACCACATAACTACTAGAACGTGAGTAAATCCGAACCACTTTGGTCCATAATAAAAGACTGCCCCGGTATACTCTCTCAAATATGGCAGTTATAATCCCCATACTTCTGCCCCCTTTCATACGTTTTTCATATAGGTTTAGAATGATGTTACAAGAAACTGGCTCCAGAAGTGGTACACAGTAAGTGTGACGGAAGGCAAATCAGATGTCTGGGGATACTCAGGGTGGCCACACAGACTGCGATGGAAGCTAGAGGTATGAAGATGCCAATTTATTTTTCACTGTTGGCTGTATTAGGTTTTACACCTCTCATTAACTTATCCTGGGGTGCCGTTTCAAAATACCTTCCAAATATGTTGTTTAGCTCTTCTTCCAAATTTTGACACAAAGAAAAAATGCACCTGAACCAGTTAGATTTTGAGAACTTAGGCAGTGAAGCAGACAACCTAATATTTTAGGCCTTTTCACTCAGTAAACAGGGTAACCTTACTCACCTAGCAACAACCACAAATTTTATACCTGAGTGACTAAACCTCAGCTATTCTGATTCTACACATATATTTGCACCTATCTAAGCCTTTGAAATTAAAATCCAGCCCCTTCCCTCCCCTCCCCATGGCCAATTTTCTGATTTTAAAGGGACTATTTAAAATTGCATGTTTTTATGCATCTTCATACCTAGAGAGCTCGACTATCGAAGAGATTATAGTGTATGACTGTTGGGAGAATAAATCATTGGACTAGAGAGGAACATTTGTATAGGCTTTCGAAAAAAAAACCATGGCCGATGTGTGATCAACACATCACTCTCAGTTATTACAGATGCACTGTCAACTGGGAATCGAAAACCGCAACTGCAACTGTCTTTACAATCATTGTCAAGTCTGGGTCTCAGCTGGTATTTTTTCATGACTCATTGTTGTCTTACTGTTGTTCATTTCCAAGATAGAGCTAAAAAATTCAACTCCATATCATTGGTTATCATGCTCCAGAGCGAGAGATATTACCTCATTTAGCCACGGTCGATGGCGTTGAGGTTACAGTTATATTATACATTCCTTCCCAGAAAGCTGAACGACCCAGGAAGACGCGATCTTTGGACTCTTTAGACCGCTGACACATCGGGTTTTACCCACCTAAGAGCTTCGATAGACGGTTTCACACGTCCTGTCCTAAGAAATAGTTATGGCAATGTATGACATAGTAAAGCCGTCTATAAATCCATTATTGTTGTTTCGATCTTAAGAGCAGCTGTTACGGGTTTTTTTCTTTCTCATATTTGTAAACTGGAATCACCCATCTTACCCAGTCTTGCGCAAGAGCGACATGCTTGAGAATTAGGAAGCTTGTCTCTTGATGTGGAAGGTCAAGGGTTAAAATCCCGCAAATGGCGGATTTCCAATTGGGTATTTTTCGCGGTATTCCAAAGGCAACTCACTTGTCGGCGGTCTTAANGGGGGGGGGGGGGGGGGGGGGAGGGGGAGGAGAAGAGGCTTAGGCTTTAGTTCTGCTATAATCACAACTGTGCTGAAAAGGAACCTAACACAGATAAAAGGACATAATTATTTTCAGGTACAGGTCCGTATTGACCTGAAAGGACAGGAGTAGATATTTTGTTTCTTAGCCTAATATAATCCATATTATCATTTCAACAATTTTAAACCGCATACATTTTCCTTCCGCCTGACCATTTATTAGAAAACACGGCTGGAATATTGGGGTTTTTACGTCTGCGCCACTTTTACTAGCAGACTAGCAGACGATTGGTGCGAATACATGCGTAAACCGTCTGAATGAATCCTTTGTTGTCCTATCTCGTGTCTTTTGATGTCACCCAGCAAGAGTAACTGCGTCGCGCACAGGGTGAAATTCCCATCTTTCCTGATGTTATTTCTGAGAACCTGTCAGGATGAGGAAAAATAAATATTAGGTCTATATAATATAGAGGAAATAATATGGAGTTATGAGGCTGTGAAGCAAATAATCATCCCTGTCAATGTAAGACTGTCTTGGCATGACTGTATCACTGAAAGTCCTATGATCTCATGTCTGTCAAGGAGATCTCCGAGTAGGAGCTTTACCCGATAAAGCCAAATAAGGAGAAGTGTGAAGAAGCGGTGCAGGAAGCCATTTGGAGACCTCTGCATGATATGATACACAATAACTCAGGGTTCTCAACTTGGTGTATGATCGATGATACATTTTGATTCTACGCTGCGACCACCTTGACAGCCATCTTGGATTCTGAAATAGTAAGGCGAGTGGCAAGTGTCCAGCCAGTCAAAATTTCATCAAAACTATAAAAGCTATTAAAAAAATGTAAAGTTATGAATGTAAACGGATATTGCAAGGTTGTGAGACCAGCTGTTCCACTTAAATTCATATAAATATATAAATTCCAGGAATGACTCGAAGAACTTATTATATATATCATATCAGTGTGTTTAAACGGAACAAGAGTAATTGCTTTTTGCGGATACACCCCTGAAATGTGTACTTCCGCTCCCCGAAGTTGAAATCGAGCATTTGTTTCAGGTGCCGGGTCGAAAATATGTACGTAGTAGAATCTATCGTTAGAGTGAACATACTCATCGTTTCAAAAAGGAGCAGAATCAAAAGAATGAACATGATTTTGGCCATGTGAACCACCAGTGCAAATACGGGTGCTTTCCGATAGAAAGATGCAAATCGTAGACTTGGCTGTACCAACAGCCAAGAAACGCTTCCTCCCATGCACATCGTGGGGATTAATTTCTCCACTGATGTCATCATGTGTAAGTCTCAAACCGACCGTAACTGGTCCTTTCTCTTTAAACTTGGTGGGCAGTGATGTTCCTCATTGTCTAAGCTCATGACGTCACTACTATTGTGATGTCTGCAGCCAATTTGGTATTTTGAGGCCAAATTCCTCAAATATAGCGGGTTTTTAGAGAGGCTGCGTTGGGTAAAATCATTAATATTTAGCGGTTCTTTTTGTTTTTCAGCTTAATCGAAATGTTAACACACAAATAACGTATGTGAGCACAATAATTACAAAAAGAGGAGCGGTGTTAATGTTGTAGATGTAGTTTGGTCATTTGCATCCCACGATAAGGCAGCAAATTTGCGGGTGCTTTGACTAGTATTATATAAAAAAAATATGCTTTTCTTTGTACTCGGCCTTGTGAGTTTATTTCTCAACCGATTTTGCTCAAATGTGCTGTGTGAGTCACAAATTTTGTGCAGATTTTTTTTTTCGGTCAGTGATTGTTCATCTTCTGCCCCCGAGTTATACAAAATGGATTTTCCCACATGCGGCTTCGTTTTAAACTCTGACATCCATATGCGCATGATGTCACTTCTTTTTGCGTAGCCTATTGTGGTGTCTGCAGCCAGCTTAGCGTCTTGAGGCGAAATTCCTCGAATATGGCGGGTTTTTAAGGAGGCTGGCGCTAATAAAAGTCGTTTAGCATGTTTTATATTTTCTCAGTTTAACCGATATGTTTACATACAAGGACGTATTTGAGCATAATCTATATTAATAAAACGCTTCAGCCAAATTTGTGTCACAGATTTCTTGAGAACTACGTGACGTAAAAACTTTCGGTTTTCACCTAAATTCGTAGAAAAATACACAACAAGTAACTATACATATCAGTCCTCTTTATTTTTTTAACCTTTTTTTTAAAAAAAAGAATGTGTATAGCAACGAAATACAGTCTCCGATAGATCTTTTCAATCCGCTCGATTCGCCTATCGTCCAACTTTTCACGGAGTCTAATGCATTCGTCTATGATGCCTTACGGTGCACTAGGTATTCTTTCGCCGCTGGTGCTTTGCCTGCCTGCCCATTTGTAAAATGGGGTGTTAGTCTTGTAGATAATAAAGGAGAAGCAGTGTAAATACTGAAGTAGCAGCTAGGTCGTTTGCTTCACTGAATAACCCCGTGGAGCAGCGTGGCCTAATGGTTACGGCGTTGGACTCAAGATCTGAAGGTCGTGAGTTCGATTCCCGACCACGGTCATATTGTAAGTGCCTTGGGAAAGCATTTCATCCTCATTTTCCTCAGTCCACCCGTCTGTAAAATGGGTACCTGGCTATAGGCAGTGGAAGATATTGTCAGAATGCAAGTGATCAGCGCCTATAAATGGCAGCGGCACTGCATGCTCCCCAGGGAGTCGAGAAAGTTCTAGAGTAATCAGGCCTGCTGGGGTAATGATAGTGTGAAGTCGCGTGAGCGGGCATTAGCCTGGAAACAAGACTTATAAACCGCATTATTATTATTATTATTATTAATATAAAAGTTAATGATTGGTTTATTACCCAGAGCCCGCATGTATACGATATGCGGCCCTAAAGCAAAATATGCCTCCCAGTCCTTCTATGATGAAATTATGACACGGAATCTACAGGTCTTTGAAAAGAGGCGAGGCCCGATGGGTCCTTGAGAGGTCCAGGGGCTTGATGGGTCCTCTGGGTCCTCGAGTGGTGTAGGACCCCGAGTCATAGGGGACTGAATTCTAACTTTACACACTGGAAGTAACAAGGAAAACGACATTTTGATGTTTTCGGGTATTCCCGCAAATCTCGCCAGCGCGTATAGTTAGATAGCATTCTGCACATGTTCCCTAGCGCTTATTCTTCGCTTTATAACATAATGGTTGGTTTTTTTTTTATTGGGGGGGTGGGGGGTTGGAANATGGAGGAGTCCGTGTTTGACGCCTCTGTTATTATGTATGTGTGATTATCCAGGCATCGCACCTCACAACTCCAACACTCATTTCTTCGCCTTCTACATTTTCACTGTGACAGGACTATTATTAGCTCGTGCGGTCTGTTACAATGGATTTTATTGGATGATGCATCGTTTAATTCTGGGAGCGAGATTTGATGCTTCAGTGAAACCCCTATTTACACTTTGCTTAAACCGGAAGTGAGCTCTGTTGGAGTTGATTAATTAAGAACGATTAAGAACGGTCTATGGATTCGGGAGTGTCTGAAGAGGTCAACAAATGGCGTCAAAGGGCACACTCAATAAGAAATGTTGAGAACCCCTACGACGAATAACTTCAAGAAAAAAAAAAAGGGGTAACCAGACACCCACTCCAGACCTGATTATCTAATTCTTTACGTCTCTCGCTTCAGGTGTTCCAAGCCAGCCCCCTCCCCCTCCACCCTTCACCTCAACAATTACTACCCACCCACTTTTTCTTGCCTTCTTGTTGTAGACGGATGTGAATCATTTTCCAACGCTTTCATTCCGGAAACTAGGCCACAGTTGCACTTTACACACATGCTTTTCAAACACAGTGGCGTGACCAAGGAGGGTTTGTAACCTCTCTCCGTCCACGCCACTGCCTAATGCCCTCCCTCCCCTACTGAGCATAGCTCTACCCCGCAAGTGTCAAGGTAAAATCTCGTAAGTTCTCAATTTGATTGTCTCTAATTACTAGTGTTTTTTGTTTTTCATTTGTTTCCAAGCCCAATTTTGCAGAAAAAGTTGAAGAAGAACCTATCGTTTTACTAAGCTAAACGTTTACAGAAGTCAAGTTAGTGGTTATTTTTTACATTTTAGTCACGCTGAAATTACCTAGAATCTTCATAGCACAGTGGCACTTCTTCCCATCTTAAAATTATATTTATCAATCTACAAATCTCCCCCGACCCCCGACCCCATTTTCCCTCACCCATTTAAATCAACAACTACTGTGGTCCTTG
>JAWQUT010000313.1:814065-819065 GCA_033807755.1 Ellobium chinense
CCTCCATCCCCCGCCCACCTCTCACCCTCTCTCACCAGTCCCTCTTTGCCATGTCACTGCAGCGAACTATCACAGCTGCTTACTGTAAAAAACATGTCTGAACAAGGACCTTAAAAGCTATGTGACTGTCCTTGATCACCATTTATCTAAAGTGGCAAGCGAACGAATATTAAAACCTTACAGCTGTCCAACAAGCACTAAGCACTTCGTACGTCATTCCAACGAAGCTATGTGTGTATATATATATATTTATAAATGATAATTTCTTTCAAGACAATGCTTTTGAAACGGCTACCACTAACGTGTGTTTAGTTGGGCACCTTTTCGTTTGTTTCAGAAAATCGAATATAGCCTAGTGATTCCAGGAAGATAAATGCATTTACCTCGCAAGGCTGGAGACGGATTATCGTGTAGCCCCAACACTGTGCTTTCGAAATAGTGGCCGGGCAAATGGCTTGGCGGTGTGTCTACTCGGACGTTTTAACACGATAACCAAGCAAAATGCACTAGGCTATCATTTCAGAGAAGACTAGACTTCGTCATAACTGAAAAAGGTGAGTAACTCTGGGCTTATCAGCTCGGCTCTGCCTGTCGGTTTGATCGGCTATACATTATTTTTTTGGCCATTTTGGCAGCCATTTTGAACTCTGAGCAAAAAACCAAGCGGGTGGTAAATGTCCAGTTGGACAAAATTCCATGAAAACACTAAGAACTATTGAAACATATTAAGTGTGTTGGCCTTTTCTCAGGATTAGTCCATATTTCGCAAATTAGATCTTTGTTTTTTTTTTCCTTTGATAATTTTCGTTTTGTTTTTTCTTCTCATTTTCTCTCTCTCTCGTTCTCTCTCTCTCTCTCTCTCTCTCTCTCTCTTTCTCTCTCTCTCTCACTCTATCTTCCTCTTTTTGTTTCAATGGCTCAGATCTGACAGCGAATATAAATCGTACCCATTTCTGTGCGTGTCCAGTTTTCTCTTCCAAAAAGTATGAAAAAATAAAAAAAAAGATTATAGTAATACTAATTATTATGCTAGTTTATGCCCTGTATAACGAAAGGTTTATAATTCTCTCTTCCATACAGTATGGAAAAAGATAGTAGCAATATTAATAATAGCAATTATGCAAGATGTCCTGTATAACGAACGCTTTATACTGATGGGGGTTTTGTTTGTTGTTTTCTTTGTTTGTTTGTTTGTGTTTTGAGCTACTATGCCGTCATGAAGTAACAATGGCATGAACATGGTCACCTAATTTTTAACAAATCTCTACAGTGTCATGTAGTGACCTGCGACATGACAGACATTCACCTGCTGTGCTACTCTCATGAGGAAAATTAACCCTATAAGTCCCAAGAGTAGAAAAATTATATAGTGAGAAAACCAGTCCTTTTAGATGTTTTGAGTAAGTCGTATAGATCTCTTCAACTTTACTTTCATACTGTCATATAGACTAATTAATTGCATGTAGTAATATTGTACGCTGGTTCCTTGAGCTATCGTTTCCATATAATTATAATAATATATCATAATGCTACGGAAACGCCAAGCGCATGTGCCATATACGGCACAGTGGGTCTTGAAGGGTTAATGAGAGGCATTATATACACACAGGGATTACAACACAGGGAAAGGATTTCCATAAATGGACCATCTTATTTCATGCAGGGTAAAAACGAGATTGCAAGATTTGAAAACGACCATCTTTTTCTTTCATTTTGTACCCCTCCCACCTTCCCTCCACTTAAAGAAAGAGAAAACCATGCCTCTCCTTTTCAGGTCAGCCTCATCGAAAAAATTGTTCTTTAATGTGTTTATTAGTGCGGGTCAGGAGCATGTTGTAGACTGGCACACGTAAGGAAATTCTTGCCAATGTGGGACAAGCTGAAGGACTGACATGATTTAAAATGATGATGATGATAATGGTAGTGATGATGATGGTGGTGATGATAATGGTGATGATGATATGATGACGATGATGATGGTGATGATAATGATGATGATAATGGTGATGATGATATGATGACGATGATGGTGGTGATGATTATGATGATGATGATGATGATGATGATGATACCATCCGAAAATTTGGAACCCTTTATTAAATTTTTCTAAAGCACAATATGAGAGTGTCTATTGTTTTGAAAATGATGATGATGATGATGATGATGATGCTGATGATGATGATGATGATGATGATGATGATGATGATGATTGATGAAAACAGACAATAAATATTCCGAAATGTCAACCGTTTTTGTATTTTCAAATAATCATATACAGACGAACTAAAACTTTAATTAAAAATGTTTCAAAAGACGAGGCTTTCGTTATCAGGCAATAAAAATGTAAACTCAGTTTCGTTTCTTAGATCACCTATGTCTCATGTTAAATTTCCCTCCACATTCCACTTCAAAGCTTATTTATGGAAACTGAAACATGTCTTTTATAACGTTCATCCTGCGTAACCATTCTACTGAACTGCATCAGTGAAAAAGCAAAGTTACGAATCCCACAACAGAGCCAAATCACGATGTTTTAACTTATTAGACACGTAGCCATAACTAAAATCTAGCCACGTCAACAAATCTAAACCATTTCTCTATTTTCACTATACGGCATAATCATATCAGATTATTCGACCACCTTATAAACCAAATCACCCACACTGGAATGTTCAGATTTTTTTGGTTTTTCGAACATTTTCTTTCCCAATTCTTAAAAAATCATTGAGAGAACAACATTCTTCTAGATATTTTTTTTTCACTCTAGTAAGTACTCCCGTATTTTAAACGAGGCCTCGGTGACTAACAGTGCCGGACCAAAAATTCATGTACTTTAGAGTAATAATAAGATCTAGAAATGAAATTTCTAATTAACCCTCTAGTGCCCAGCCCTATTTACAATGGCACAAAAAGTCCGAGCTCCAGTTTTTGGATCAATTCTGGATCCACTATGCTGGAACAAGCATCAAAATGATAATAATAATAATAATAATAATAATCATAATAATCATAATAATGCGGTTTATAAGTCTCATATCCAGGCTAATGCCCGCTCATGCCACTTCACACTGTTATGGTGGGGTGATGATCTTGGTTTGCTTTTTCTTTGTTCCACGAAATGTATCAGATCTGATGCGCTGGGCACTAGAGGGTTAAGAACAATTCACTCCCTTGTTCCAAACGTTTAATCATAGTCTCAATAAAAAGAGGATTTTGTTGGCGTTCTCTCCATTGTCATTGGGTCTGAACGCAGCTCTGTGGCGTTCTCGAGCTATATAATGGGGAGCGATCAGTTCAAAAGGACCTGAGAAGCAGACCGGTCTAACCTTCAATTCTTGAAAATTCTGAAGTGCACAAAGCTTTAAATGCGATTTTCTCGAAAGTGAATCTGTGTGGGTTAGATTGATCTGCAGCTCAGGTATCGAAATTATTGTTGCTTTATTTGAATTTTTACGTGTAAACACTTATCCCATAACTCGCCAAATACCCACAAGACAAACTACAGGTACCAACACGTCTTTAGTAAAAAAAAGTTTTTGGTTCTATTCTGTGGCCTTTTGCGGCATTCTCTTTGTTACAAATTTTAGCTGTAGCCAACTTTTCTGTATCGATTACTGGTCACTTTTCCATCCCCTTGTCGGATCCAAATGCCGAGTAAATCTCAGTCTTCTTCCCACTTTTTACACGACTGTAAAGAAAAGCCTCTCTCTTGGAAACAAACGAGCCCAAACATATCGTTTCCTTAAGAAAAAAACAATACCAAGATTTGTCCCCCACAAACATTCATTGTGTTTGCTTGACAGAAGGAAGTATAAACTGGCCATATCGCTCCAGAGCAGGACAGAAAATAATTATAACAACAGGTTTTAAATTAAAAACAAAAGAATATTAGCAGTCATTCTAAATAAATCCAGGTTGATATGATAATACAAAACATGGTTGACATCTCGAGATATCCGCTCTCTGTTTTCGGATATTTTCGGCTTTGTCGGCTGCGACTGTGGGCCGAGATGACGACAATGAAAAAAAACTTTGAAGAAACTTTTGTAATTCATTAAGACAACTCAGAAATAAATTTAAACTAAACCTTCTTTCTGTGTATCATTGTCATTGTTTCGTTTATCTTCTATGTATGCAAGTGTACACCTGTAGTAAGATTTCCAATTTCGCTGATGCACTCGTACTGTGGTATAGATCTACATATTTTAGTTTAGTTCAATTCTCAAGTGCTTTGTTCATGATGTGGATGTACGAGCGAGATTCTGCTTGAATGATTCTGATGATTCTATGTAATATTTATTTATTGTTTGATTCATACAGTGCCAAAAGTGCTTTCGAGACTTGAATAAGCAGAAATGGATTACAATTTTCTAATCTGGGCGATCACAGTCTTCCTAGCAGTAAATTTCTGGGCTGTTGAGGGTAAGTGGTGGCATGACTTTAAATTTCTGCCCTTATTATCAGATTACAAATTTACGGATGTTTTATTTTTTTAACCTTACATTGGTTTACTCTCCTTTACATTGCTTTGCTCTACTCTACTCTACTCTACTCTACTCTACTCTACTCTACTCTACTCTACTCTACTCCTACTCTACTCTACTCTTTCGACTCCTACTCTCCTCTCCTCTCCTCTCCTCTCCTCTCCTCTACTCTACTCTACTCTATACTCTACTCTACTCTACTCTACTCTACTCTACTCTACTCTACTCTACTCTACTTCACCTAACTCTACTCCTACTCTACTCTACTCTACTCTTTCAACTCCTACTCTACTCTACTCTACTCTACTCTACTCTACTCTACTCTACTCTACTCTACTCTATTCTACTCTACTCTACTCTACTCCTACTCTACTCTACTCTACTCTTTCGACTCCTACTCTACTCTACTCTATACTCTACTCTGCTCTACTCTATATACTCTACTCTACCCTACTCTACTCTACTCTACTCTACTCTACTCTACTCTACTCTACTCTCTCTACTCTACTCTACTCT